>JADRCC010253966.1:0-16084 GCA_019843855.1 Hylomyscus alleni | reverse complement strand
ATGTGTGTGTATAGATGTGTATGTATAGATGTGTGTGTATAGATGTGCATGCTCGTGGAGACCAGAGGTGCCTGTTGGGTGTCTTCCTCAATTGCTACCTTAGTTTACATGAGTTTGCTGATTCAGCTAGACTGGATGGCCAGTGAGCCTAAGACCTGCCTGCCTCCTCAGCCAGCAGTGACGTCACAGGTACACGTGACATCCACAGTGCTGAGGATACAAACTCAGATCCTGGTGCGTGTGCAACAAGCAAGTGCTTCACCAACAGGGACTGTCTCTTCCTATTGTTAAAGCTTCAGGCAAACACACACAGGAGTGGGATAACAGGGTGAACTGGATAGTCTGGTTCTGTCAGACGCACCCTCCAGACTATCCTGAGGCAAGTTACAGACGCAAGTATAAACAAACACCAGACTCCAACAGGAAAAAAAAAAAAAAGAAGCAGCAGCACTTTGCCTCCATTAGCCTTTAAATGAACAGTGATGCTTTAATGTCAGTGAATCCGTGACTTCCCTTCAGTGTTTCGGGGCCTCATGGAGGCTTTCTTCACAGCTGGATGAAGTCAGGATCCAGAGAAGGCTTTAATGTTATAACAAGCAATGCTGCTTCCTTCTCCCACAAATTACATACAAGTCTGCTCCCCATTTATATTTTTGAAGAATTTGTGCCATCTTATGGTTAATCGGAGTCTGGATTTTGCTTATTTTTGACCCCATAAAGGTGTGGCACTCAGATTTGGAAGCTCCTTTAGATTTGTGCCATTTTTATTTTAGTAGGACTACTTCCAAGGGTGGTTTCACATGTCATTCAAAGGTGACATCTGGCTTCCCTGCTCTAGAATCCTAGCAGCTGCTGGCCATTTTCTCATCCCTCTGGTTCATTACAGATCACACATAGAGCACACAGAGCTTGAGTTTGCAAAGGAGAACATTTCCATAAATACTGTCAGTGTAGGGCTGGGGTCACTTAGTGGAGAGCATAGCATGTATGAGACCTGGATCTGATCCCTAGGGATACACAGTAGAACTGTGGGGGTGCATACCTAAGATCCCACTTAGGATGTGGAGGCTCAGAAGTTCAAAGTTGGGACTGGTGAGATGATCCAGTCTGTAAAATGTTTACTGCAAAGCACAAAGGTCTAAGTTTTGACTCCCAGAACTCATGGAAAAGCCAGGCAGGGCACCTATAATCCCTACACTTGGGAGGCACAGTCAGGGGATCCCCAGGGCAAGCCAGACAGCCAGACCAGAAGAGATTCCTCTCTGTACATAAGGTGGACAGTAGCCATCATCCTCAGACCCCTGCATGTGCATACCAGTGTACATGCACACACACATACAGAGAGACGTTCAAAGCCAATCTTGGCTACAGAGTGCATTTGTGGCCAGTCTGGTGTACATGAAGAGACACTCTGCCGTGGTCTCACAGTAGAGGAGGGAGAGACTGGGCCAGCTCGGCCATCTGACCTATGCACAGGCCCTGTCCATTACCAGCCATGAATCTCTGGGCCTGCACTAACCTCCAGAATGTCTCTGCCTATCACGGGGTGAAGGTTTGTGAGGCCCACTGTGGAAGCCCCCAGCCCATTCAGGACCACTCAGCATTTGGATTGATGCCAGGAGACCCTCGCTCTGTAGCCCAGGCTGTTTTAAACTCTCAATCCTCTCGCCTCAGCTTCTCAAATGTTTGGATATGGTCATGCAGCACCACACTTGGCTAAATGTATTTAATTGTACCTAATTTAGACATAAATCAAGTAGCTAGCAGGTGCCATTTTGGACAGCCCCTTTCTAGAAAATCCCTCACTTACTATGTTTGCCTTCACATCTGTAAAGCAGAGACTAATAAGAAATTATTTTAGTAGGAAATTGGGTGGATCAGATTATGTATATAAAAGGCCGGCACGCAAGCCTCCATAAAATGCTTATGTCTATTCTCAACATCAGTTTGACACACTTTAAAAAAAAAAAAGGTTGAACTTCCAAGCCATTCCAGAGAAACTTGTAGAAAATACCCTTCATTACAGAGTAGTGAAAGCGGCAGGCTACAAGACCTTTACTTCACTGCAGGCCTGGTGGCCACTCAATCATTTAAGCAACCACTACAAATAATAGATTGCTTTAATCTTCTGTTTGGAACTATTTGAGGCTGTCTAATTGTCATACAAACATGACCCTGAGACGAAGAAAAGCGACTGGAGCTCCTATTGCCTTCAACCTCTCTCTGGAAGCATCTTTGCCATCTCTTGACTAGCAGAGGGGAGGGTCAAGCTGAGAGGGACCTCTTTGAGCAAAACCAAACCTTTTCCATCCTTGGCTTTGATATATCTCACTGTCTTGTGTACTGAGATTCCTAGCAAGTTTACCTGCAGCCAAAACAGGGAGCCAGTGCTGGGCAGCATAGTCTGCTCTCTGTGGTGCTCCCACCCCACTTGAGGTGCTCCCATCCCGCTCCCTGTATTGCTCCCACCCTGCTCTCTATGGTGCTCCCACCCTGCTCTCTGTGGTGCTCCCACCCCACTTGGGGTGCTCCCATCCCGCTCCCTGTATTGCTCCCACCCTGCTCTCTATGGTGCTCCCACCCTGCTCTCTGTGATGCTCCCACCCCACTCTGTGGTGCTCCCACCCCACTCTGTGGTGCTCCCATCCCGCTCTCTGTGGTGCTCCCATCCTGCTCTCTGTGGTGCTCCCACCCTGTTCTCTGTGGTGCTCCCACCCCACTCTGTGATGCTCCCATCCTGCTCTCTGTGGTGCTTCCACCCTGTTCTCTGTGGTGCTCCCACCCCACTCTGTGGTGCTCCCATCCTGCTCTCTGAGATGCTCCCATCCCGCTCTCTGTGGTGCTCCCATCTTCACTGGCTCTCTGCTGCTTTACTGGTTTGTAGTAGAATTTTGTTTCCCCTAGAAACTTGGCATCAGAGGTGTCAGCCTGGGAACATATTTGTTTGTGTAAAATTAAAAAGAAGAATATGTTTTGACCATATTTAAGTTCTAACCACGCTAAAGAAATAAATGCTGGCTGGCACAATGCCACTCACTGGAATAATTTCCTGGCTCTCCTCCTCAAACTCTGCCTTTGTTTACGTAGCCTAAACTCCTATGATTGCTGAGTGGCTGGTCTCTTCAGAAAGCTACATGGATCCCCTTAGCAGCCATGATCACCCAGCCACCCAGGCCACTCTTAACGTCTCCTTACCTCATGAGAATATTGGATCTGTGCAGGAGGAAAAGTCTGCTAGAAACCGGGCCTTATATGTCCAGCATGGAGGGGCATGTGAGTCACACACCCTTTCTGCATGGCAGAACTTAAAGAAGCACAGATCCTCTGACAAAGAAATTCCACTTCTTGGGTCTACACTACAAGTACCTGTGCCTTGTAGTGTAGAATGTACATTTCCGTGTACATGTACATGTGTACATTTCCGTGTTTGTGAGGAAAATGAGGAGTGTGGAGTGCTAGAGGCTGGCCCTTGAGAAAGATAATGGTCTTCTGTTCTGAGCTGGACTGCATGTGGCTGCCCATGTCCACCACAGCCACCTACTGGGCATCTGGACCTGCCGTAGCTCTGGCAATCTGCTCCCTGTTCTTAAGACGCAGCCCTGTCACCCTCGGGAACATCTGAACCCACTCAGAAGCTAGAACTAAGTGTTGTGGCCAAATAAAACAAATGTGGTTCTTAGGAGAGGCCTCAGACAAATGATTATTTTTAAGTGCTTATAGCCTCCGTGTTGGATGGGGTCATCCTATTTTGGGAGATTCAAATGATACGGGTTTGGATCTTGACCTACATGCCAGAGGCACCCAACTGTCCTTGGAACCCTCCAGGGCTTGCGTATGTGTCTCCCGGGTATCCAAGGTTTTAACTTCTTGCATCTGCTGCATCTTTTTGTTCTGCTGACATGCTGTGCAGACACATGGGGATCTTGCTGGATCTGTTACTGCAACTCAGATGCCACCTTTGAAAAGGGAACTCTTTTGTTGTTGTTGGGTTTTTTGTTTTGTTTTGTTTGTTTTGTTTTGTTTTTTAAAGTCAGGGTTTCTCTGTGCAGCCCTGGCTGTCCTGGAATTCATTGTGTACACCAGGCTGGCCTCAATCTCAGAAATCCACCTGCCCCTGCCTCCCTAGTGCTGAGATTAAAGGCGTGTCCCACTACTGCCTGGTTGAAAAAGGAACTCTTAAGTACTAGTCTCACCCTGAATCCTGTGAGTTACACAACTGGTTTAGCCTCATCCAGGGCTTTCTCCTCACCAATGCTGCACTGGAGTAGGCTCCAGATTCTGTTCGGCTCTTCTGACTCTCTCCACATTCCATCTACTGAAAGTTTGAGACAAAAGAAAATGTTAGAATGTTAGAAATGGAGAAGAGATGGCTGTCAGTAAGGATTATGCCTTACAAACATGATGTCCTGAATTCAAATACTATGACCTCTGTAAGAAGCTGAGCATGGTGGTGCACCTGTAATCCCACAGTGATGAGACAGAGGTACAGACAGGAGGGTGGATCTCTGGAAGCTCTCAGACCAGTTAGCCTGGCCTGGTTTGGCCAAGTTCCAGGCCAATGAGAGTCTCCCAAAGGAGATGTGAAAGACACAGGAAGACCCACATGTAATGGTGTCCTCTGACAGCACATGTACAGTATGCATACATTCACAAACATGAAAGAGAGGCTGGAGAGAGCACTCAGTGATTGAGTGTTTACTGCTCTATCATGTGTGGAGTTCAGATCCCAGCACCCACATTGGGCAGCTTACAAATGCCTGTTACTCTAGCTCTGGGGGAATTCTGTATTGGAGTGTTTTTAAGCCATACTTAGTTCTTCCCTTGGAGAGGCTTCGCAGACCCAGCCCTATAGACCTTTACATCTGCGTTGTCTTTGAGCCCCACAGAGCCTGTTAAACACCAATCCACTCAACAGTGTTGGTGTTGAGGCAGATTTGGGGCACAGCAGGGAGGATCTCAGGAGACCCGAGTCTCCACCCTCACAGAGCTTTCCAGGAGCCAAGCAAGCTGCCAGAACTGTCACCGTGTCTGAGGCTGCTTCCCTGGAAGGGGTCAGTTGCTTAGGTAGATTCAGGTCAGGAGAAAGAATGGCCTATGATTCACTGAGCTCCTAATTAATCCATGCTAGCGTCTCAAGCTTCAGTGGAGAAGGAGTCCGTCCTGCCCTCAGCAGCCACTCTGCCTGTGATGGGCAGACAGGCATCCATGTGAGCAGTCAATCCTGAAGTGAATACGATTTTCTCCTGGAGGATTCAACCTCATTACAGAACACTAGATTGGGGGCTGGAGATATAAGTTAGTGGGTAGAATGCTTGCCTAGTTTGAATGGAGATGCCCTGGTTCAAGGCCCACCACAGGATAACTGAGTATGGCCTATAATCCCAGTACCCTGTTAGGGGATCCAGGCAGGGGGAACAGAAGTTCAAGTCCAGCCATCATGAGTTATAGGACAGCCTGGTCTAAAGACAGTTTCAAAAAGTAAACCAATAAAACCCACCAAATGCTGGATTGATGAATTGAAAAATTACCCTGGACCCAATGTACAAACTAGCAATAGCAGAAGAGTGAAGTCTGTCAGAATAAGGCAAGATAGAAGAACTTGCAAAACGAAAATGTGGGGCCCCAGGTTCTGAAATCATTAAGTTCAAAACAGCAACACTACAGGATCAACCCAAGTATGGACCCCAGGCCCAAATTTAGGCTTAATTGGCTTGCCTGCCAGGAAAGTAGCTGCCAGCACACCCCCTCAGAGGCATGACACCCACATCTCACCCTCCTGTTGCTGAGGCCCACTAGTGAGGCTTTCGTCACAGAGAGAGACTCAGTAATGTCCCCAGTGCCATTAGCCTGATGGGTAGCAAGATTCTGACTTCCAATGCTAATCCGTGTCTATCACTACGCTGTAGGCCAAGGCTCCCGTGGGGCACTTTACTGTCCATTCTTACCTCATTCCCATTGCCACCCCGTGTTTGTCTTTCTAGTACTTACTGATAGGGAAACTGAGGAATAAAAAGCATTATCACATGCTAGAGACTGTAAAACCTGTCCCCAGAAGAGTCCAAATTCACATATAGAACAATCAGATATGTGTCTGTTTCCTCTGTTGTTACTGGGTGTGTTTTGTTTGAGACAGGATCTTGCTGTGTCCCAGCTGGCCTGAAATTTGCTACCTAGATGAGGCTGGCCTTGAACTCAAAGACTATCCTTCTGTTTCTGCCTTCTGAGTGCTGGGATTACAGGAGTGTCAAGCACACCTGCTGCTGCCCATGTTTTCATGTTCCTAAGATGCCCTTTCTGAGACACCGGGACACTGAGTGTTCAACACAGAGTATTTGCCCACACATGGGTTACTCATTCCTCTGCTTTCTTGTCCATCTTGTCCCCTTAAAGTGAGAAACCTTTAGTAGGGGCTGTATCTCATTGGACCTCCACACTTGGCACTGTGCCTGGCATACCTGGCCATCAGCAGACATTTGCCCAAGGAAAGAGAGGGAGAGACAGAGGGAGGGAGGTTAGGAGTTGGGGAAGGAGGGTCTATCCGGCTTGATCCAGAACCAGTCACAACCTCTAAAATTCAAGTCCATGTGGCTTAAAAGTGTGTCTTAGGACTGGAGAGATAGTTTAGTTGGTAAAGAGTTTGCCTTGAGAATCCATAAAAAGTTAGTAAAGTGCTTGCTTCAAGAACCCATAGAAAAAGCAGTCTGGTGTCGGGGTACGTCTTTGTAATCCCTGTACTGTGGAGATGGAGATGAAGACTGAAGAAGCCTTGAGGTCTGCTGGACAGTAGTCCAGGTGATCAGTGATATCCAGGTTCAATTAGAGACCATGCCTTAAAAAAAAAGTATAGATGGTGTCCAAGGGTGGGGCAGAGAGAGGGGAGGGGCAGAGAGAGAGAGAGAGAGAGAGGGAGGGAGGGAGGGGGAGGGGGAGAGACAGAGAGAGACAGAGACAGAGCGGGAGAGAGAGACAGAGAGAGAGACAGAGAAACAGAGAGACAGAGACAGAGAGAGACAGAGAGACAAAGAGACAGAGAGAGACAGAGACAGAGAGACAGAGAGAGAAACAGAGAGAGACAGAGAGACAGAGACAGAGAGACAGAGAAAGACAGAGATACACAGAGAGACAAAGTGGCACAAAAACTAGTTTACTAATTTTAGTAGCAAGGCATGGTGCCATAGGCCACTACCTCAGAGTTGAAAACAGAGGTTTCTGCAAGTTCAAGGCCAATTTAGGCTACAGCAAAAAAAAGTCCTAAAAGTTCTCCCCAATGTGTGGGTGGAAAGAGATGTAAGGGGTGCCCCTAGGGCCCAACCCTATCCTGGAAGACTTGTAGAGTGGGGGCAGGGTATGCTCTGGCAGCGGGGCTGGCAGCTGTCTGCTGGCCTCTGTACCTGCCCTAGCTGGCCAGTCCTCTGACATCTCACCCCATGACACAGCATAAAGTGCAACCAGAGCTGGCCCCTTGCTGGGGCCTGCTGCTTCCCTTTCCACCGACCTGGGTGTATTGGCTAGGAGCTGGTACTCAACCTAGCATGCTGTGGCCCTTTGAACTGGTGCCCTTCAAGGCTAAAAGCAGTATGGTGCCCCTGCCTATCCTGGTGCCCTGTCCATGAAATCTTGTGTGGTGGCTCCTTAACCAGGGGTACTTATGGTGGCCTGTCCTAGAGGTTTGAACCTCTCCATTTCCCAGAGAAGACTGAGGAATGGAGCCTAACCAAGAAAGAAGCACCTTGTTGGTTATGTCCACCAAGGACAGGCCTCTGGGTGTGGTGAGCCTCGAGTGGGTCTACCTTACTGTGAGGCTCACGGTTGGAGTTCCGGTGAGTATGAATGTTAGTATGCCCTCCAGCTTCCTCACACCAACCTTCTCAGGCGGGAAAGAGGAATTTTAAAAGCTGACCTAGGACACTTTACAAACCATCCTCTTGGTCTCTGTCACTTTGCCTCTGCACAGTGTTTTACAATTTTCTTTCAAGAAACCCATTCTTTAGCCAGGTGTGGTGGCAGCACTTGGGAGGCAGAGGTGAGCTTTATCTCTGTGGGTCTGGTCTATATAGCAAAGTCCAGACCAACCAAAGCTACAAAGAGAGACACTGTCAAAGCTAGCAAGTAAGCAAGCAAGCAAGCAAGCAAGAAACAAACAAAGGGAAAGAGAAAAGAAGGGGTTGAAGTGAGAAAAATAAAACCTCTCATTTTTAAGAAATTTAAATTCATGTGCAATATTCCCACCTTAAAATGGAAACAAACCAGCTGCCATAAGTAAAAATTTACCATGCAAAGAAATGCCTATTAGCATAATTAATAACTTTATTCACAATTTATTTAAAATCACCTGGTGGATGCGTAGGAGAGACTTGGAGATGTTCTTTTCTAAGCCATAGGTTCCAGCTGTGAGGCTCAGAGAGATGGAGTTACTTCCAGTAGTGACACAGTTAGCCCAGTGCTTAGTCAGAACATGCTGCTTCCAGAAACTCATGCTTGCAGCTGAGTTGTGGCTTCTAAATCCTCTGCTCTGAGTAATTGGCATGTATTCATAAACATCAGTGCTAATGCTAATTAATATTGTAGGCACTGACTTCCCCACTCCTTCAAGCACCGTTAAAGTTTGTAACCTTAATCCAATTACACCCTTGGCTATGTCCAAGAAACTCTTAGGCTAGTTCAGGGAGCACAGGCCCTCCCTTGGCAAGATGAGAAACTGAGGCAGAGAGTGGGCAAAGTGTCTTTTTTTCTGGGAGTTGGCAGGGGAGGACTGCCCAGGACTCCCTGCTAGAGTGAAGATCCTCGAGGCCCTGGAGGGACTAGGCCTGTCAAGCTGGTAACTCTTGTTTCTCCCTCACTGTCTCTGCCTCCCTACATCCCCAGGAGCAAGGGTAGATGGCAGCCACAGCCAGCCTTCCCCAGGCCTGAGTGCCATTCTTTTACCCCTGGAGGGCAAAGAGCACATTTAGCAAGAGGCCTCACGTGTCATCTTTTTATTTTCCACCGGTTTTGAGCACAGCGAGGGAGCCTGAGCAGCTGGGAGCAGAGGGCTCAGGGAACTCTCTCTCCTGGAGTTGCAGGCAGCTCCTGGCCCACCCGAGGAATACTGCAAGAGCAATAAGGATTTTTAGGGGCATTATGATAGCGGAATGGAAACACATCTGCCCCCAAAAGTCCCTCATCTTCCCTGCGGTAACCAACCAGCTGGCAGGAACTGAAGGCTCACAGAGGCCCTGAAAGCCAAAACTAAAGAGGAAAAGAAATGCAGAAAGTTAAAGCAAACTTCAGACAAGTGAACCTTTGAGGGGTGTGGCTCTAGGCAGTCTCCGAGGAAGGTCCCCATCTTTACAGCAGCTGGCTGCATGTGTCTCTAGGTAGAAGCTCCCATACAGACATGTGAATCCAAGTGCAGAAAACCAGAGCGGGCTCCAGACTTGATCATGCCAACAATGTCCTAAAGCCAAGGACGCACAGGGGCCGGCCCCCGCCCCCCAAACACCAAATATTCATTCCTGGTCCTTGTTGATCAGCAGCAAGAACAAGTGACCCATCAGGGCCTTCCTTCCTGCGTCGTGGGGGAGTGAGAAGCTGCCTTCGAGATGAGTGGCTGGTTCCACGGTTGACTGAGAGAGGGTGAAGCCTGGAGAAGTATCACTGGGTGTTTAAAGCTGATGGGCAAAGTCACTGTGAAGGTTCATACACCCACTTGGGGTCTGGCCACTAAGGTCTGGGTAAGAAAGAATCCAAGGCAATGTCAGTTTTTAAGTTGGCCGTTTCTACACGGGGGTGCCCACTAGGCCAGTTAGCACCCCAGGGTGTCTTCAGTAATGTGACAGATCACACTGGGCCATCTCAGAGAAGCAGCAGCCTAAAGCAGCCTCTGAGCTGAATGGAAGTACCTATTCACCACAAACTGGGGTGGAAGCCTTCCCAGCACATTCCCAGCACACACGGAGCTCCTTGGCAATGACTGGGTGGCCGGGCAGGTGAGAGTGTCATTCCATTACTGCCATGTGACAACCAGCAACTCAGCCCACAGCTCTCCTTTCAGGCAGCACCTAAAATATTCTCTGGTTGAACCTGAGGCTAAATATGGCCTGGCTCACGAGCCCCTGGTTGGATCCTTTGATGCTGAGATGCAATGAGGAGTCCACAAGGCCATCTGGAGGCCTGGAGTTCAATTACCAAGGCCAATGAGAGTCCCAGGGGTTTGGCTGACTCAGAGCTGGGCCCAGCTTCTCAGAGTAGGTGTCTCTGCCAAGGCACAGCAGGCCACAGACACCCCTTCCCTGCAAGATTTAGGTTAGAATACACACCCAGGTCTCATACTCAGACTATATCCAGGCATCTTCGATGTTACTCCTTTTCTTGGTTCACTTGGCACCCCCCCTCCAGGTCTTCAAATACCCTGCAACCTTCTCCCTACTTCTAGGCCCACAACTCTGGCCCTTCAGGCGTAGGTAGAGGAGGCTCAGTTCCCAAGAGTCCAGCAGGCTGCCTGGCTTTTGGAAAGATCTGCAAAGAATTCCATGGTAGCTGACCAAAATGAAGCCACTCCAAAAGGAAGGATCCAAGCCCTATGAGGACTACTTGGCTACAAAAGCACACTCTGCCCTGGAATTTTCTAGAACCCTGTGTGTGTTCACTAGGCAGGATCTCTGGGGAGGCCGCCCTGAGGGGTCAAACATCAACTTTCTCACTAAACTGCTTCTATGCAGACTCCAGGCAAAAAGACCTCCAGGCCACTATCTGGAACTTGTTTGGGCTCTAGTCATAGCAATAAGGCCATGTCTAGGCCTCAGTTGGCAGTGGTCCAAGCTGTCTTGGGCACTGATGTCAACAAGCCCCAGGCACAGCTCTCATGGATGATTCTAGCAAAAGAGTCCCATTTGCTGATGTCTCAAAACTCCGACAGCACACTGAAACTCAGCAGCTCTGCTCAGCCCCGTACTAGCATGGCTTTTTCTCCCTGCCTGGGCGTCCTCAGAAGGAGCTTGCATGTGCCTGTGGCCTTACACCAGCTCTCCCTGGACCTTTGTGTTCTCCAGGGTGTCCCTTTCCTGCCACAGTGCATGAAACCCAGTAAAGTGCACTTTGTGAGTCCTCTATGAGGAAAATGATGGAAGACCAGAAACTGTATCAATACCTGCCCATGTCCCTACAACTATGGATTCTGTGAAGGCCACAGCAAAACACTGGCAGCTCTGGAAGGGACCACAAGGTGCCTGGGCTTTAGACGGGTGTGAAGTGAATGAACTGAGGAGTCCCAGAGCCTGCCGCTTCTGTCTTCCCAGTTCCTCTCTCTTCAGCATCTACCCTGAAAAGTCTGAGGTCATTTAAAGCATGCTTGTGCAGGGCAGGGTTGGCTGGGTTTATTTTCTTGTACCAGATCTAAGAAGCAAGAAGGACTTTAGGTTAGAATAGTGAGTGAGGAACATTTCAGTAGCAGTCAGTCTAATGACCAGTCTTCTCTGTGTGTGCTTTCTAACAAGTAGCTTTAAAGTGGGGACTCCTGTCTAAAATAGCCATGTATTTCCTCGGGAGCTCTAAGTTTACTTAGCCCAAATCATCTTGTTGTTTGTTCATTGATTTCCACTGCTAAGCATGAACCCAGAGCCTTTCCTTTATAAGACTCTACCACTGAGTTGTACCCCAGTCCTTCTCTCAGATGAGGGGCTGGGAAGCAGGGGCTTTTCCGGCTTCGGTTGGCTTGAGGTGTGCTTGTACACTTTGTTTTGAAGGGCAAGTCCTTTCTGTCTCACCCCTAGTCATAAGTTATTGACATATTTTCTATTGAAAATGTCCCCTGGACCACGTATTGCAAAGGACTAAATTCCAAGTTGCTTCCCCCGCCCCCTTTCTAAATCCACACTCCCACATGAGTGGCGGAAGTAGCAACTGCTTAGTGAAATTTCACATACACAGGCCTGGGGAGAAAAGCCTAAATGTATTCAGAGTATTCAACAGTTTTTTGTCGCATTTTTTTTTTCTTATTGGCAGGGGAGGGAGCAGGGTGGCAGCAGAGAACGTGGAAAGAATCTGCGCTGCTCTGCTGATTTCCTGACTGTGACCTCTCAGTGCAAACACTGATTTATAATCTCGCCACGCTACTTAACCTGCTGCAAACGATGGCTGGGGGCAGGGTGCAGGAGGCAGTTTGCTAAATATATTCATAATTATGTGTGTGGACCCAGAGGGCTGAATGTAAACACTACCCTGTGTTTGGGGCATGACCACCTTAAAAGCAGGGATTGGTTCACATTGAACATTGAATTCTGCTTGACTTTCTGCACTTTTAACAGTTCCACAGTTTTCACCTTCAGCTTCCTCACCTCCACGACAGCTCATGATCCGAGCATGTCATCTGGTGCTCTGGGCTCATTAATTCACAGAAAGCACTCTATTTGAACAAGTATTATTAAAGGCTGATTAGGTAAGATTATCTAGCAGAGTAGAGGGATCTGGCAGCCAGTTCAAAGTGGCAAGTCCCTAAAGCACAAACACAGCTTACCGATCACTGCTCACTGTGCGGCCATCGCCCACAGGTGAGCCGCAGCGCCACCATGGACTCCTGGAATTAATGTGGGCTCATTGTGCCTCATAAGGAAAACAGGTAACTGTGAAAGTAAAGAGCTTTTCTTGTGTGCCAAAGCAGGATAAAGGTCATCTGTGTGTCCATGTGCCACATAGAGTAAACCACTCATTCTGGTACCAAGGATTCAGTTCAAAAGCAATTGAGGCATTCTATCCCCTGCTGTGAACACTTAATTTAAATTCAAGTTTGCAAAAAGTTCAGGGTGTGTGGGTGCGTCTATGGACTGTGCGTGTGTCTGTTTTCACTCTGGTGAAGAGAGGAGCATTTGCTTAGATGCCTCTTGAACTCATTGTCCAGTCTTTCTTACACAATGCTTTGTTCAACACGGAGGAAAGAAATACAAATTCCCGTAAGTCTAGGTGTTCTAGACTTCATCCGTCCTTTGACAGATGAAAGCTGAAGTCCCATAGCATTATAGTTTATGATCTCAGTGATGTTTAATGGTTCCACTTTGGGAAACATGGTCCACATAATCGACCATTTCCTTCTGGTCTCATTCACAGAAAGGTCTCACGAACCTGAACTTCCCCTTCTACTATCTTTTTGCCTCTCAAGTAGAGGGGCCACGGCAGGTTTGTTCTGAGAATTTGGCACAGAGCTAGATAAAGAAGAAAACCCTCCCAACTCCTCCCACTCCAAAAACCCCTTTCCCCTTGACAAGGAGACAGTCTTCCTTGCCTCTAAAGGTTTTAGTTTGAGATCGGTAGCCTGGGGGTGTGTTGGTTCTCCCTCCAGTGCCTGCCAAGGCCTGAATCCTTTGCTGTTAGGATGACCCCAAAAGCGGGACTTTGTGGGCCAGTTGGATAAAACACAAACTCATCTCGCCCTCAAAACCCCGATTCTGGGCCCACAGCCTCCAGAGGCTCTTGTCTGAAGTGAGCCCCTTTGGGGTTCGCAGTTCCCAGTTCCTTGGAAAAAGGCAGAGTAACTAAAAATGCCTGCCTCTTTCTGCTTCCTTGGTCATCTTCCCCAAAGGCCAGGGGGTCGCTGTGGAGGGAGATACTATGTCTAACTCTGCCATGCGTCCCACACAATCAAGCCTCAAAACATTCCAGCAAATACCAGGGCTCTGGAAAAGTCCTTCTACTAAGCACAAATCTAAAACATGACACCCCATCCACCTCCAGCTAAATAAAGTTCCGTTTATACTCTTAATTGTCTCATTAAAGTCAAATTTGCTTTTCAATCCAGATTGGGAGAAATTATTTCCATCTTTAATAGCTCAATTAGCCTTTGGGTTCCCAAGAGGACACCATTGCAAGCACACCTTTTCTCCCCATTTTAACCCCCCTCCCTTTTTCACAACTTCTCCTAAAAATAAATTATAAATATGGATGTGTCCTCAGAAGACATGAACGGCACATTCCTCCGCTCCCCTTAGTGGGACTGGAAGCAAGAGAAACCAGAACCATCACCCTCCCGACCTGAATCAAATATCTTTTTCCTAACCACCCCAAACTTGGTGTCAGTCCCAGACGTCCGGATCCTTCCTCACCCTAAAACCTAGTTTTAATCTATTTCTTTTAAACCAGTCCGGCTAGGCTACAGCCAAGGCCAACTGCTCCTAGAGGAAGGGTCCCCTAACTTTATCTAGGGGAAGTAGTAAGCTGCTTCTCGAGGGCAGGCCCCTAGCGCGCCCTGCCAGCCTGGCCTCCGGACGCACGTGGAGTGTCGGGCGCAGCAGCGAGCCAGCAGCTTTTGCTCTGCGTGGCATTGATATCGGGGTCACGCAACTAGTCAGTTTCTCGAATAGTTTTCCGGGGTGGGGGTGGGGTGGTTGATTTTTCTACCTCCTGGTTCATCTCCAAGCCCCAGCACTAGGAAAGTCGGTGTCGCCTTGTCCCTGTCCCACCTCCTGGTCTAACACACGTGGGGAAGGGGTCTGATGTCTGCAGCCATCAGGGTGGTAGCAGCCCAGACAAGCTGGGTCCCGGGAAGAGTCGAGCCCGAGTCCCCACTGCCACCTCCCCGCTCGGGCCCCACCCCCCCACCAGCCGGACAGACAGCCGCTCCTCCGCACCCCACGCCCCAGGGCCTGGACACCCACCTGCCCCGCTTCCTGCCACAGCCCGAGGCAGGGAGCTGTGCAGGAAAAGCCGGGACACTCACCGCGCCTCCTCCTGGATACAGGGATCCCCCCGGGCTGCGCCTTCTGGCGTCCCAGAGGGCGTGCGTGGGGTGGGGTGCGCCCTGGGGCCCTGCTGCCATTCCACGCGATCCACTCGGCGGTACGCGGGGGCTAACGAGGGTGAAGGGGGACTTCTAGAAACAAAAAGAAACCCAGCCCCTTCCCCAGGCACACTGGGAGAGACAGGCTCTCCTGCTAGCGGGAGCAGCGCGCCGTGCCCACGGGGCTGCACCGGGCCTCCGCACCCGCCACAAAGCCGCGCCCCTGCCCGGGCGCCCCCCCTCCGCCTGGCCCCTGCCCCCTTCCCCCAGTCCAGTGGCCGGCCCGGGGCGGGGGCAGGGCCGGTCGAGGGTTGGCCGTGCAAGGGAGGGCGGCTCCTCCTCAGCCCGGCGGTGGAGAAGGCTGGAGCTTTCCAGCCGAGCTCGCCCGCTCCAGTGACTGCATGGGTGGGGGTGGCTGGGTGGCTGGGTGGCTGGGTGGGTGGGTGGGGAATACCTTCCTAGAAACCCTCTCTAGATACAGTTGCGGTCACTCGCATTCCTAGAAATGCGGCCCGGCCACGTCACTTGCGACCGATCGTTGCGGTGGAGATCCTAGGGTTCTCCATACTAGGGAAAGAGAAGACTCCCCACTTTTAATGTGCCAAGAGACGAAACTGCCACTGTGCCTCCCTCTAGGAGGTTGGGGGTAGTGAAGTGGGGAGCAGGCAGGGTTCCAGGGATCGGTGAGCTGGAGGTGGAAGCAGCCGGAGTGTCCGAAATGGGGGAGCATCCACTTAAGATTCAGATTCTCCTTCGGGTCTGCCTCCTTCTTTTGGGAACTCCCGGTGCCTGCCGCAGGGATCGCCTTGGGCCCTTCCCCCAACTTTCAGCATCCCCCTCCAACACACACACACACACACACACACACACACACACACACACACACACACGGAAGCAAGAGAGGCAGCTAGCCGCGCCCCCAGCTCTTCCCCCACTCCTTGTCTGTCTCAAATCTCTTCATGGGGTAACTGCAGTCCCTTGGAAGACCCCCAATCTAAATTTCAGGAATACGCTCCACTCAGTTCCGAAGAGTTACTCCCAAACTAACCCACCTTCATACCTAAACTTAAGTTGAGCTTTCTCCTTCCGACTCCACCCTTGCAGCCCCAGACTCTGGAAATAGGGGTGGGGCACGAAGAGGACATTCCACCTGGCAAGGAAGGTTCCTCTGACCTCTGGCTTTGTCACCCTGACCCCCAAAATGTACTTTTGGTTTCAACATTAGGAAGCTTTGCCTAGCTCAACTGGCTCCTGAAATCACCATTCCACACTCCTATCCAAGGATCCCCAGAAGCGTCGGGGAAGCCATCAACCCTCTTAGCCAAAGAGGATCGGAAT
>JADRCC010253962.1:0-11477 GCA_019843855.1 Hylomyscus alleni | reverse complement strand
TTGCTTTTTGCATTTTCTTTGACTGTTGTGTCAATGTTTTCTATGGTGTCTTCTGCCCCTGAGATTCTCTCTTCTATCTCTTGTATTCTGTTGGTGATGCTTGCATCTATGACTCCTGATTTCTTTCCTAGGTTTTGTATCTCCAAGGTTGTCTCTCTTTCTGATTTCTTTATTGTTTCTATTTCCATTTTTAGATTCTGGATGGTTTTGCTCATTTCCTTCACCTGTTTGATTGTGTTTTCCTGTAGTTCTTTAAGGGATTTTTGTGTTTCTTCTTGAAGGACTTCTAGCTGTTTACCTGTGTTCTCCTGTATTTCTTTGAGGGTGCTATTTATGTCTTTCTTAAAGTCCTGTATCATCACCATGAGAAGTGATTTTATATCTGAATCTTACTTTTCTGGTGTGATGGTGTGTCCAGGACTTGCTATAGTGGGAGAATTGGGTTCCGATTATGCCAAGTGACCTTGATTTGTATTGTTTATTTTCTTATGCTTGCCCCCCACCACCTGGTTATCTCTAGTTCTACGTGCCCTTGTTAAATCTGACTGGAGCCTGTCCTTCCTGTGATTCTGGTTGTGTCAGAAATCTTCAGAGTCAAACTATCTCTGTGGTCCTGTGATTCTGGGATCCTGTGATCCCTGGTCCGGAAGGAACCAGAACCCCTGGGCTGGTGGAGTTCCTGTGTGCCTGGTCCCTCTGGTCCCTGTTACTCCCCATGGTGGGACAGATGTTGGTTCCTCCTCACCTCTGATCCTGGGTGTGTCAGAGCGCCTGGGAGTGGAGCTTCCTCTGGGTGTTGTGGGACTGGCTGTAGAGCTTGAGTCCAAGGTCTGCTCAGGACACCAGCCTCTGATCCTGGGAGTGTCAGAGCGCCTGGGAGTGGAGCTTCCTCTGGGTGTTGTGAGACTGGCTGTGGAGCTTGCACCCAATGTCTGCTCAGGTCACCAGCCCAGACAGACCAGAAGGAACCCCAGTCACTGTGCTGGCAGAGTTCCTGTGTGCCTGGTCCCTCTGGTCCCAGTTACTCCCGGTGGTGGGACAGATGTTGGTTCCTCCTCACCTCTGATCCTGGGAGTGGAGCTTCCTCTGGGTGTTGTGGGACTGGCTGTGGAGCTTGAGTCCAAGGTCTGCTCAGGTCACCAGCCCAGACAGACCAGAAGGAACCCCAGTCATTGGGCTCTGCATTTTCTTAATTAATGATTCATGTGGGTAGGCTATCCTTGGGCTGGTAGTCCTGGGTTCTGTGAGAAAGCAGGCTGAACAAGCAATGGGGAGCAAACCAGTAAACAGCACCCCTTCATGGCCTCTCTGCATCAACTCTTGCCTTCAAGTTTTTGCCCTGTTTGAGTTCTTGTCCTGACTTCCTTTGATGATGAATAGTGACATGAAATTGTAAGCAAAATAAACTCTTTCCCCTCCAACTTGCTTTTTCATCATAATGTTTCATTGCAGCAGTAGTAACCCATCTAACAAAGATATACTCAGAAATCAGCATCAAAGCTGATTAATAATCTCAAACCCAATAACTAGATACCAATGTAAGAACACAAAAGAGGAAATGAGTAAGTCCCTTAGAGAAATGAAATGGCCACTTTCTATAACCAGACAAGACTTCCAATGGAGGGATGGGGACAACAGCACAACCACAAAATTTTCTACCCCAAATCTGTCCTGCCTACAAGATGTGTAGGGGTAAAGAGGGAGCAGAAATTGAGGGAATAGACAAACAATGACTGGTCCAAATTGAGATCTTTCTCATAAAAGAGAGCCAATCCCTTATACTATTAATGATATTCTGCTATGCTTGCAGACAGTAGCCTAGCATGACTATCCTCTGAAAGGCTTCATCTAGTAGCTGATGGAAACTGATGCACAGACCCACAGACAAACATTAGGCAGAGTGGGGTTAATTTTGTAGAAGAGGGGAAGAATTGAAGGATTCACAGAGGTCAAGACCACCACAAGAAAACCTACAGAACCAACTAACATGGGCCCATGGGGGCTCACAGAGAATGAACCACCAACCAAAGAGCATGCAGGGGCTGGACCTAAACCCCTTACATATTTGTAGCAGATGTACAGCTTAGTCTTCATGTGGGTACCCTAACAACTGGAGAAGAGGCTGTCTATTACTCTGTTGCCTGCCTTTGGATCTCTTTCCCTTAACTGGACTGCCTTGTCTAAGCTAAACAGATGTTTCTAGTCCTATTGCAATTTGATATGCCAAGGTAGGTTGATATCCATAGGAAGTCTCCCTTTCTCTCAAAAGAGAAGGGGAGGAGGGAGAGGAAAGAAGACTGAGGGAGGAGGAGTGGAGGGAGAGGAAGCTACTCTTGGGATATAAAGTAAATAAATAAATAAAATTTTTAAAAATCTAGGAAAACACAAACAACTGATTAGGGGAAATGAGTAAATTCCTCAAAGAAAAACCCAAACAAATAAAACTGTTCAAGACATAAAAATGGAAACAGAATCAATAAAGAAAACACAAGCAGGGGAAAATCTGGAAATGAAAATTTAGGTATGCAAACAGGAATGGCAGAGGCAAGTTTCACCAATAGAATACAAAAGATGGAAGAGGAAATCTCAGATGTTGAAGATACAAGAAATGGATACACTGGTCATAGAAAAGTTAATTCTAAAAAATTCCTGACACAGAATATCCAGGAAATCTATGAGACCAAAACAAGGTATACTAGGAATTGAGGAAGGAGAATAATCCCAGTTAAAAAGCCCAGAAAATAGTTTTCAACAAAATCCTAGAAGAAAATTTTCCTAACCTAAAGAAGATGCCTATAAAAGTAGAAGAAGCTTACAGAACACCAAATAGATTGAACCAGAAAAGAAAATCCTCCTATCAAATAATAATCAAGACATTAAATGTACAGAACAAAGAAAGAATATTAAAAGCTGCAAGGGAAAAAGGCCAAGTAACATATAAAGGCAGACCTATTAGAATAACACCTGACTTCTCAACAGAGACTATGAAAGCTAGAAGGGCAAGGACAGATATTCTACAGACTCTAAGAGACCACAGATGCCAGCCTAGACTACAATACTCAGGAAAACTTGCAATAACCATAGATGGACAAAATATATTTCATGATAAAGTCAAATTTAAGCAATATCTATCTACAAATCCAGCTCTACAAAAAGTACTAGAAAAAAATTCCAACCCAAGGAGGTTGACTACATCCATGAAAATGCAGGAAATAAATAACCACCCATCAGCAAAACTAAAGTAAGAGAACCACCCCCTCTCTCTAATACTCATACACACACATCATTACCACCAACAACATAAAAATAACCGAAATTAACAATTATTGTCCATTGATATTTTTCATTACTAATGGCCTTAATTCCCCCCTAAAAAGACACAGATTAACAGAATGGGTACAGAAGCAGAACCAATCCTTTTACTGCATATGAGAAACATATACCTCTGTGGAGTGCCATTCGCCACCTGGTTTTGCCGCCACGGAACTTTGAAACCGAAACTAGCCTTGAGTTTCGGAATGCTAGAAGCTACCTGGAGGATAGCTGTCAATAGCTGGATATCACACCTGTGTGTTAGCTGCCCTGCAGTCCTTTTGATGTCCCTCTGGCTGAGACCACCTTTGATGTCCTTGTGGATTTCCTGCAGGCCCCGAGATCAAAGACTGATCCTGGAGCCCATAAGCTGTGCCTGGGAATACCTGCTGACTTCCAGAAGCCCTGCTCCCCAGAACATAAACAGTGACTCTGGTTACCCATGCATTTCATTAAATCTGTCATGGTTTCACTTTTACTTCTAAGAACATATATATTGCTCTGGCTGCTAGTCGAACCCCCGTGTCTTGATAAAACTACTTGACACCATTGTCTGTGTCTGTGTGTGTTTGTTCTTGATTCATTTCCACAGGTTTTGGCTTTAAGGTCTTTTGAGAAAAGGACTCCAACACCCCTGCTGTGTGTGCCTCTGCTGGCAGAGGCTACATACCTCAACATCAAGGATAAACGTTACCTCAAGGTTAATAGTTGGCAAAGGATATTTCATGCCAATGGACCTTAGAAGCAAGATGATGTACCATTTTAATATCTAACAAAATATTGAAACCATAATTAATCAAAGAGATTATACTCTTTGATTAATTATGAATGAATTACACTACATATTAACCAGAAGAAAAATCCATCAAGATGATATTTTAATTCTTAACATCTATGCTCCAAACACAAGGGCACTCACACTTGTAAAACAAAAAACTACCAGTTTAAATCACACATTTGATCATAACACATTGAGAGGAAGAGAGTTAAATACCCCATTCTCACCAATGGACAAATCATCTAGATAAAAACTAAACAGAGAAATGCTGGTGCTGACTGGAGTAATAAACTAAATGAACATAACAGATACTTACACAACATTACACCCAATCACAAAATAATGGACCTTCTTCTCAGCAACTCACGAAACTTACTCCAAAGTTGACCACATACTCAAACAAAGAACAAGTCTCAACAGAGACAAGAAAATTGAAACAACTTCTTATATTCTATCAGACTACCATAGATTAAAGCTGGATTTCAACAGCAGCAGAAACAACAGAAAGCTTACAAACTCATATAAACTGAACAACTCTCTACTCAATGATCAATCTGTCAGGGAAGAAATAAATTAAAGACTTTCTAGAATTCAATGAAAATGAAGGCACAGCATGCCCAAACTTATGGGACACAATGAAAGCAGTGCTCAGAGGAAAATTTATAACACTGTCTACATAAAGAAACTGGAGATATCCTACACTAGTAACTTATCAGCACAACTGAAAGCTCTAAAACAAAAAGAAGCAAATACAACCAAGAGGAGTAGACTAACTAGAGCAATAAGAAAACTAAAGGAGATCAAGGGGTTACAAAATGGAAAAGAAGAAGTCAAAATATCACTATTTGCAGAAGATATGATAGTATAAGTAAGTGATCCCAAAAATTTACCAGGAAACTCCTACAGCTAATAAAGACCTTCAGTGATGTGGCAGGATATAAAAATAAAAATAAAAATCAATATCCCTCATATATACAAATGATAAATCAGGGAAACAACACCCTTCACAATAGCTACAAATAATAAAATGTATCTTGCTGCAAATCTAACAAAACAAGTGAAAGACTTGTATGACAAGAACATTGAAGAAAGAAATTGAAGAAGACATCAGAAGATGAAAAGATCTCCAATGCTCATGGGTCAGTAGGATTAACATTGTAAAAATGGCCATCTTAAAAAAGCAATCTACATATTCAATAATGTTCCCCTCAAAAGTTCATCCCAATTCTTTACAGACCTTGAAAGAATAATTCTCAACTTTATATAGGAAAACAAAACAAAACAAAAAAACAGGATAGCCAAAATAATGCTATACAATAAAAGAACTTCTGGAAGTTATCACCATCCATGATTTCAAGCTGTAATACAAAACAATAGTAATAAAAGTAGCATGGTATTGGCATAAAAACAGACAGGTCGATCAATGGAATTGAATTGATGACTAAGAAATAAACCCACATACCTATAGACACTTGATTTTTTTTATAAAGAAGCCAAAATTATACAATGGAAAAAAGAAAGCACCTTCAACAAATGGTGCTGGTCTACATGGATGTCTGCATGTAAAAGAATGCAAATAGACCCATATCTATCACCTTGCACAAAACTCAAGTCCAAGTAGATTAATGACCTCAACATAAAATTGGATACACTAAATCTGATAGAAGAGGGTTTCCATCTGCACACCAGAGCTGACCCTGTGCTACAGCTCTCCATACCCAAATCCATAGGGAGAGAGTTGGTCTCCCAGGAGTGCTGACACACAGGCTTACAGGAGGGACAAGCCACATTCAGAAATAGCAAGACCAGCTAACACCACAGATAACCAGATGGGAAGAAACAAGTGCAAGAACATAAGCAATAGAAACCAAGGCTACTTGGTATCATAAGAACCCAGTTCTTCCAACACAGCAAGCCAAGGATACCACAACGAACTAGAAAGGAAGACTTTGATTTAAAATCACATGTCATGATGATGATAGAGACTTCAAGAAGTACATAAATAATTCCCATAAAGGAATACAGGAGAACACAAATAAAAATGTAGAATCTCTTAAAGCAGAAACACAAAACAACCTATAAAGAATTACAAGAAAACACAACCAAACAGGTGAAGGAATTGAACAAAACCATGCACGATCTAAAAATGGAAATACAAACAATAAAAAAAATCACAAAGGGAGATAACCCTGGAGACAGAAAACCTAGGAAAGAGATCAGGAGTCATAGACACAAGCATCACCAACAGAATAAAAGAAACAGAAGAGAAAATCTCAAGTGCAGAAGATACCATAGAAAACATTGACACAAAAGTCAAAGAAAATGCAAAATGCAAAAAGTTCCTAACCCAAAACATTCAGGAAACCCAGGACACATTGAAAAGACCAAACCTAAGGATAATAGCTATAAAAGAGAGCAAAGATTCCCAACTCAAAGGGCCAGTAAAATCTTCAGCAAAATTATAGAAGAAAACTTCCCTAACCTAAAGAAAGAGATACCCATGAATGTACAAGAAGCCTACACACTCCAAATAGATTAAACCAGAAAAGAAATTCCTCCTGTCACAAAATAGTCAAAATATCAAATGCACAAAACAAAGACAGAATATTAAAAGCAGTAAGGGACAAGGGTCAAGTAATAATATAAAGGCAGACCTATCAGAATTACACCAGACGTCTCACCAGAGACTATGAAAGCTAGAAGATCCTGTGCAGATATCATACATATCTAATGCCAGCCCAGGCTACTATACCCACCAAAACTCTCAATTACCATAGATGAAGAAACCAAGATATTCCATGACAAACCAAATTTACACAATATCTTTCCAGAAATTCATCCTTACAAAGGATAATAAATGGAAAACTCCAACACAAGGAAGGAAACTACACCATAGAAAAAGCAAGAAAGTAATTTTCTTTCAACAAACCCAAAAGAATATAGCCACACAAATATAATTCCACCTCCAACAACAAACATAACAGGAAACAACAATCACTATTCCTTAAAATATCATATTATCAAATGGACTCAATTCCCCAATAAAAAGACATGTACTAACAGACTGGATGCATAAACAGGACACATCATTTTGGTACATACAGGAAACACACCTCTGTGATAAAGACAGGCACTACCTCAGAGTAAAAGGCTAGTAAACAATTTTCCAAGCAAATGGTCCCAAGGAACAAGCTGGAGTAGACATTCTAATTTTGAATAAAATCAACTTTCAACCAAAAGTTATCACAAAATATAAGGAAGAACACTTCATACTCATCAAAGGAAAAATCTACCAAGATGAACTCTCAATTCTGAAGATCTATGCTCCAAATGCAAGGGCAACAACATTCATAAAAGAAACTTTACTAAAGCTTAAAGCACACATTGCACCTCACACAATAATAGTGGGAGATTTCAGCACCCCACTCTCATCAATGGACAGGTCATGGAAACAGAAACTAAACAGAAACACAGTAAAACTAACTGAAGTGATAGACCAAACGGCTTTAACAGATATCTATAGAATATTTCGTATTAGAACAAAAGAATATAGCTTCTTCTCAGCACTTCATGGTACCTTATCCAAAATTGACCATATAATCAGTCATAAAACCATCCTCAACTAATAGAATTAGATTGAAATAATTCCATGCATCCTATCAGGTCACCATGAACTAAGGCTGGCCTTCAATAACAAAAACAACAGAAAGCCTACATACACATGGAAGCTGAACAATGTTCTACTCAATGAAAACTTAGTCAAGGAAGAAGTAAAGAAATAAATTAAAGACTTTTTAGAATTCAATGAAAATGAAGGCACAACATACTCAAATTTATAGGACACAATGAAAGCAGTGATAAAAGGGAAACTCAATAGCTCTTGAGTGTCTACAAAAAGAAACTGCAGAGAACATACACTAGCAGCTTTAAAGCACACCTGAAAGCTCTAGAATAAAAAGAAGCAAATATACCAAAGAAGAATAGACAGCAGGAAATAATCAAACTCAGGGGTGAAATCAACCAAGTAGAAACAAAAAGAACTATACAAAAAAAAAAAAAAAATCAACAAAACCAGGAGCTGGATCTTTGAGAAAATCAACAAGATAGATAAACCCTTAGCCAGACTAACCAGAGGGCACAGAGACAGTATCCAAATTAGCAAAATCAAAAAAGAAAAGGGAGATATAACACCAGAAATAGAGGAAATTCAAAAAAATCAGATCCTACTACAAAAGCCTATACTCAACAAAACTGGAAAATCTGGAAGAAATGGACAATACAGCTACTAAAGTTAAATCAGGATTAGATAAACATCTAAACTGTCCCAAAACACCTAAAGAAATAGAAACAGTCATTAAGTCTCCCAACCAAAAATATCCCAGATAGGTCTAGCATAGAATTCTATCAAAACTTCAAAGAAGACCCAATGCCACTACTCTTCAAGCTATTTCCCAAAGTAGAAGAAGAAGGAACACTACTCAATTTGTCCTATGAAGCCACATTTATGCTGATACCAAAAGCACACAAAGACTCAACAAAGAAAGAGAACATCAAACCTATTTCCCTTATGAATATCAATGCAAAAATACTCAAGTAAATTCTCACAAACTGAATCTAAGACTACATCAAATTGGTCATTCATCATGATCAAGTAGGCTTAACCCCAGGGTTGCAGGAATGGTTCAACATACAGAAATCCATCAGTGTAATCCACAACATAAACAAACTCAAAGAAAAAAAACCACATGATCATTTCAATAGATGCTGAAAAAGCATTTGACAAAATTCAACACCACTTCATGGTAAAAGTCTTGGAAAGACCAGAAATTCAAGGCACATACCTAAACATAATGAAAGCAATATACAAACCGGTAGCCAACATCAAACTAAATGGAGAAAAACTTGAAGCAATCCCACTAAAATCAGGGACTGGAAAAGGCTGTCCACTCTCTATCTATTCAATATAGCACTTGAAGTTCTAGCCAAAGCAATTAGATGACAAAAGGAGGTCAAAGGGATACAAATTGGAAAGGAAGAAATCAAAATCACTATTTGCAGATGATATGATAATAGACTTAAGTGCCTCCAAAAATCCCACCAGAGAACTTCTAAACGTGATAAACAACTTCAGCAAATTGGCTGGATATAATACTAATTCAAACAGATCTGTAGTCTTCCTTTATATAAATGATAAACAGGCTGAGAAAGAAATTAGGGAAACAACACCCTTCACAATAATCACAAATAACATAAATTACCTTGGAGTGACTCTAACTAGACAAGTGAAAGATCTGTATGATAAGCACTTCAAGTTGCTGAAGAAAAATCAAAGAAGAACTCAGAAGATGGGAAGATCTCCCATGCTTATGGATTGGCAGGATTAATATAGTAAAAATGGTCATCTTGTCAAAAGCAATCTACAGATTCAATGCAATCCCCATCAAAATTCCAACTCAATTCTTCATAGACTTAGAGCAATTTGCTCATCTGGAATAACAAAAAACCCAGGATAGTCAAAACTATTCTCAACAATAAAGGAACCTCTGGTGGAATCACAATCCTGGACCTTAAGCTGTACTACAGAGCAATTGTGATAAAAATTGCATGGTATTGGTACAGGTAGGTAGATACAGGAATGTATCTACTGGTATACATGGTAGGTACAGGCAGGTAGATCAATGGAATAGAACTGAAGACCTAGAAATGAACCCACACACCTATGGTCACTTGATCTTTGACAAAGGAGCTAAAACCATACAGTGGAAAAAAGACAGCATTTTCAACAAATGGGGCTGATTCAACTGGCAGTCAGCTTGTAGAAGAATGCAAATTGATCCATTCTTATTTCCCTGTACAAAGCTCAAGTCCATGTGGATCAAGGACCTACACATGAAACCAGATATACTGAAACTAACCGAAGGGAAAGTGGGGAAGAGCATGGCCACTAGGGAAATTTTTCTGAACAGAACATCAATGGCTTATGCTCTAAGATCAACAATAGACTAATGGGACCTCATAAAATTTCAAAACTTTTGTAAGGCAAAGGACACTGTCAAAAGGATAAAACAGCAACCACCAGATTGGGAAAAGATCTTTACCAATGGTACGTCTGAAAGAGGGCTAACACCTAATATTTATAAAGAAATCAAGAATTTAGATTCCAGAGAACTAAATAACCTTATTAAAAATGGTATACAGAGCTAAACAAAGAATTTTCAACGGAGGAATATTGAATGACAGAGAAGCACTTAAAGAGATGTTGAACATCCTTAGTCATCAGGGAAATGCAAATCAAAGCAACCCTGAGATTCCACCTCACACCAGTCACAATGGCTAGGATAAAAAATTCAGGTGACAGCAGAAGCTGGAGAGGTTGTGGAAAAAGAGGAACACTCCTTCGTTGCTGGTGGGATTGCAAGCTGCTACAACCACTCTGGAAATCAGTTTGGCTGTTCTTCAAGAAATTGGACATAGAACTACTAGAGGACCCAGCTATACCACTCCTGGGCATATACCCAGAAGATGCTCCAACATGTAATAAGGACACACGATCCACTATGTTCATAGCAGCCTTACTTATAATAGCCAGAAGCTACAAACAATCCAGATGTCCCTCAACAGAGGAATGGATACAAAAGATGTGGTACTTTTACACAATGGAATACTACTCAGCTATTAAAAATAATAAAGTTAGCCGGGTGGTGGTGGCGCATGCCTTTAATCTCAGCAATTGGGAGGCAGAGGCAGGAGGATTTCTGACTTCGAGGCTAGCCTGGTCTACAGAGTGAGGCCCAGGACAGCCAGGACTATACAGAGAAACCCTGTCTCGAAAAACAAAAAACAAACAAACAAAACAAAACAAAACAAAACAATGAAGTTATGAAATTCTTAGGCAGATGAATGGAACTAGAAAATATCATCCTGAGTGAGGTAATTCAGTCACAAAAGAACACACATGGTATGCATTCACTGATAAGTGGATATTAGGTAAAGAGCGTAGAATATCCATGATACAACTCATGGACCACATGAAGATCTAGAGGAAGGAAGACCAAAGAGTGGATGCTTCAGTCCTACTTACAAGGAGAAGCAATATAATCAAGAGAAGTAGAAATTGGGAGGGATTTGGGAGGAAGAGAGGAGGAGGAGGGAAAAAGAGGGGCAGAATTAGGTATGAGAAGATGGAGGAGATGTACAGGGGGGTCAGGAAATTGAACAGAGGTGTGTAGCAATGGGAAATGGGGAAGTGTGGGTAGCAATCAGAGAGTCCCAACTGCCAGGAAAGTAAGAACCTCCCAGGACCCCATGGGGATGACATTATCTTAAATACCCCTCAAAAGAGAGGGAGAATCTGTCCAGACCATATCCAGAGGTTAGACACACCCCC
>JADRCC010253961.1:0-11075 GCA_019843855.1 Hylomyscus alleni | reverse complement strand
CTGGAGAGATGGCTTAGCGGTTAAGAGCACTGACTGCTCTTCCAAAGGTCCTGAGTTCAAATCCCAGCAACCACATGGTGGCTCACAACCATCTGTAATGGGATCTGACGCCTTCTTCTGAGGTGTCTGAAGACAACTACAGTGTACTTACATATAATAAATAAAAATAATCTTAAAAAAAAGAAAAGTTTTTTTTTTTTTAAAAGATCTGTATCAAAGGCCTATTTCTTCCCACCTTAAGATCCAGATCGAAGTGTGTCTTCCTACCTCAAAGGTCTGGACTAGAAGTGGATTCCCTCACTTCAAACCAATCTGTAGCTTACTTCAGATATAGTCAGGTTGACAACCAAGAATAGCCCCTACAACTAGTTATTCTCATTTTTGCTGTTATGGATTTAAATATGGAGTCTTGCACTATATAACTCAGGCTAGCCCGAAACTCACTTTTTTTTTGTAACTCCTGCCTGAGTATCTAGGATGCTGGGTTTGCAGGAATATGCCACCAAAAACAGGTCCTCTGCTATTTTCATAACTGCATTTTAGAAATGTTGCAGCATCATGTTTATGACATTATGGGCACCTGTAAACTTGAGGTAAATGATATTGTGTCATGGCCCTCAGTCTGCTTCCCTTGTTTGGAATCAAGTTTTCATGATCTCGCCATTGCAGCTGGGTACTAATTTATTGTAAAAGTCAGCCATACTGGCTGGGCGTGGTGGCCCATGCCTAGCACTTGGGAGAGGCAGGCAGATTTCTGAGTTCGAGGCCAGCCTGGTCTACAGAGTGAGTTCCAGGACAGCCAGGGCTACACAGAGAAACTCTGTCTCGAAAAACCAAAAAAAAAAAAAAGTCAGCCATACTGTTTTACCTTGTAAGTAACCTGTTTAATCTTTGGCTATCTTTTCATTTGACTGTTTGATCCAATCCCTTTTGGTTGTTGGGAGTTTTTACATTCTATATAATAAATTGAGTTTGAGTGCCACAAGTATTTCACCTGGTCAACTAAACTTTTCTAAGATTTACAAGATTTTCCTTAATATTTTTCTTCACTTGTTTATTTTATTTTATTTTATTTTATTTAACTTTTTCAAGACAGGGTCTCATTACACAGCTTTGACTGGCCTGGAACTCACAAGGTAGACCAGGCTGGATTTGAACTCACAGAGATCTGCTTGTCTCTGCTTTGAGTGCTGGGATTAAAGGCATGTGCCGCTTAAACCTGTTTTTTTTTACATCTTTATAGTAAAATTCTAGCAAGTTTAATGTCAGCCTGAGCTAGAGAAATTGTCTCAAAACAACAAAAACAATAAAACCCAATAACAAAAAACCCAAACAACAACCAAAACCCTAAACACTTCCTGTGTATTTTCTTAAACAACCACCCTTGAATTGTCAATTTTAGAAACTTCGACACTAGCCTGGGGTTCACTGAGCTGACTGTCAGTTTCTCCCTGTCTTGGTATGTAAGGGGAAGGCACCTTCTAGTCATACCCATTTCAACAAATCAACACTTAATGGTGCTTGCATGATCCAATCCCTTGATGATTATAACATGATTCAATCCATAAGATTTTTATATGATGGTTTATGCTTTATAAGCCCCTGCTTAAAAAAAACTCTCCCAGTATCCCTTACTTAGAGACCCTCTCACTATTGGGAATTCTTCCTCACTTTTCCTTAATAAGTCTGGTCTGCTTAAAAATAAAAATGCCAAAGCTATATACATAATGGTTCATGCCTTTAATCTCAGTGCTCCAAAAGCAGAGAAAGGTGGATTTTTATGAATTCAAGGTCAGAGTGGTTTACACAGCAAATACCATGCCATCCGGGGCTCCATAGTAAGATCCCCACCTCAAAAATTATGTGAACATTAATATAATGTAAAATACTATTTCTTGAGCTGGAGATCATTCAGTGCTTAAGAGAGAGCTTCCTACTCTGCAGAGTACCTGAGCTAGATTCCAACACCCACATCAGGTGACTCAAACACTGCATATAACAACAACAACAACAAAACCATAACTGCATGTAACTCTAGCATTTCTGGCCCCTGAGAGTACCATTACTCACATGCACAGACATACACCCAGACCACACACGATTTAACATAAAATAAATCTTTAAACTATCATTTGCTTTTTTTTTTTTTTTTTTTGGTTTTTCGAGACAGGGTTTCTCTAGATAGCCCTGGCTGTCCTGGAACTCACTCTGTAGACCAGGCTAGTCTTGAACACAGAAATCCACCTGCCTCTGCCTCCCAAGTGCTGGGATTAAAGGTGTACGCCACCCTGTGGCTCAGCAGAAGACTGTACATAATAATAAATACATCTTTAAAAATATTTAAAATGTAATTATGGATTATAGTGGTTTGGTAAAGTGGTGGTTTTAGGCTCTTCTCCAAGGTTCATGACTTCACTAGCCCTGGGCAGTGGCTAAGTTTCAGTACCAGGCATGATTCTCTTAAGTGTAATTGAAGAACTATTAGTTACCTACAACGCATTCACACCAATACTGCTTAGGGTTATCCTGCATGCTGGTCATTATTGGGTTCATAGATAGCATAGATGGTAGCACTGTTGGTTGCCTTCCTCCTTTTTGGTACCATGAAAGCTACTTCTCAGGGAGGAGGGTTTCATATCAATTATAGTTCAGGGGCTTCTGGGTCCTGTGTCTGAAGTGCACAGTGTCTTCAGCAATAGGAACTTACCTTACACCTCTGGTGGGCAACCAAGGGCAACAGTGACAGGGCGTATGTTTCAGGAGTCTCCTGGACAGCCCTCGCCAACAACTCACGCCTCCTGTTGAGGTTTTTGTTAAATGATCCGGGGAAATCATTGTTAGCCCGGATGAACAAATTTCATTTACACTATGTGTATTTATATACAAATTTTATGTGTATTATAGGGTTTTTTTAAATAAATAGTTAATAGTGTGATTCCTTGGAACTTTCCCAGACATTCTTACTGTTATTTTACCCTCCTCATGTTTTCCATATTTCTTTCTTCTTCTTCTTCTTCTTCTTCTTTTTTTTTTTTGTTTGTTTGTTTTTCGAGACAGGGTTTCTCCATATGCCCTGGCTGTTCTGGAACTCACTCTGTAGACCAGGCTGGCCTCGAACTCAGAAACCCGCCTGCCTCTGCCTCCCAAGTGCTGGGATTAAAGGCGTGTGCCACCACAGCCTGGCTCTCTTTCTTTCTTTCTTTCTTTCTTTCTTTCTTTCTTTCTTTCTTTCTTTCTTTCTTTCTTTCTTTCTTTCTTTCTTTCCCAATCTAGTCCCTAATTACATTCTAAATAATTGGCTTTGTACTTACATATAAGAGTAGTCCACATCCCTTATCAAGACTTCTCTTTGAAACAGATGGAAGACCATTACAGAAAGGAACAAATGATCAAAATACAAAGTTGTAGAGGCCAGTCTCAACTGGTGAATCTACTACAGAACTACTGCACCTAAAGTTCAATGAACATTGCAAAAGAGTGGTCAGAAGGATTCTAAGAGCCAGAGGAACAGAGTTTGCTATGACTCTGTGTGTCCTAGAAATATCAGAAGCTACACCCATAAAGTCTCATCAATGCTGCTGCCTAAACATAAGCTTAACAACAAAAACAATAGATATATATGTTGTTTTTAACAACAAAATCCCAGATTTATTTATTTATTTCATTTACATGAGTACACTGTAGCTTTCTTCAGACACACTAGAAGAGTGCTTCAGATCCCATTAAGTGGTTGTGAGCCACCTTGTAGATTCTGGGAATTGAACTCAGGACCTCTGGAAGAGCAGTCAGTGCTTTTAACCACTGAGCCATCTTTCCAGCCTATCTCCAAAGATTTTTGAAGTCATTTTTATCCTATATCAAATTCTGATATGTGAACTTAATTTTGAGATCTTGGCTCCTTTTGTAACAGTTGAGCGCTTGTTTTTATTACACTGCCTTGTGTTTCAGTTTAATGAGTTCCCTCGGTATGTTTATTATTTTTTTTTCTGTGATGCTGAGGACTGAACTTAGGGCTTCACATGTACTAAGTATGTGTTTGAACCCTGAGCTATTTCTCAGTTTTGTGTATTTCTTTCAAATTGTCTTACAAATTAGCACTTCCCATATTAGTTCATTTTGCAATGTTTTTAAATCTCCCATCCTCAAATCCTACTGGAATATTAGTTACAATTATATGAAAATTGAAGATTAATTTAAAATTGATGCCAAAAGAGTGTCATAGATCCTCTGTAACTGGAGTTACAGATGGTTGTGAACCATTATATAGATGTTGGGAACCAAATATCTATATGGGCTATCTCATCAGCTCCTAGAATGATCTTTAAAAATTAAATTTAAAAACAAATAAGAGGTTCCACTATGTATTTTTGACTGGCCTGGACTCATTATACAGACTAGGCCTCAAACTCACAGAGATCCACTTGCTCTACCTATGGTGTGTTGGGATTAAAGACAATAATCATAATGGCAAACTAGAATTGACATTTTAATAACATTACATAAAATATCAGTGAATAACACCAGTAAATATCATTCACAAATTCAGGATTTTTAAAAATGCTATTCGGGTGCTAGAAAGATGGCACAGGAGTTAAGAGTCCTTGCTGCACAAAGGTGAGGATCAGACTACAAATCCTAGAGTGTTCACAGAACAAACTGGATGACACACTCAGAAAACCTAGATGGTGTGGGGAGCAGAGACACAGGGATCCTGCGTCTAGCTGGCTTCCAGCTTAGCTGAGGAAAGGAGGTTCAAGGAGAGATCCTGCCTCAAAGGATTAGGAAAAGTACAATAGAAGAGCCATTTGATACTTATTTTCTAGCCTCCGTGTGTGTGCATGGATACAACATCCCCATACACATATATCTATATACTCACACACAGATATCCATACACGTGAATGAATGAATGAATGAATGAATGAATGAATGAATGAATCTTCATGAAATAGCATCCATACAATGAAGAGATTGCTCAGTGATTAAGGGCACTTGTAGTTCTTCATGAGGACTTAGTTCAGTTCCCAAGACCCACATTTGTTGGCTCAAAACTGCCTGGATCTTTTAACTTTAGGTTATCCAGTCTCCTGCCTCTGCTGGCACTGCATGAACATTACATACATACATTCATATATACACACACACACACACACACACACACACACACACACTCACACATACACACACATAGATATAAATAAAAATATTTTATAAAAAATATATATCAAACAGTTTCCTGTGCTTTTTTATTTCACTAACTTCCTATAGTATCTAACTTATAGTTGGCTGGTTTCTTAAAATCTATTATGCCATTTTTAACACTACAGTTATACAATTTCTAGGTATCAGAATACTTTTATAGCAGTGGTCAGCAAATGATGGTCAAGGGATCAAATGTAGCCTACTATTGCTGTTAGTACAATTTTCCTGGAATATAGCCACATTTTGTTTTGAGACAGGGTTTCTTTGGTCCTGGCTGTCCTGGAACTCACTCTGTAGACCAGGCTGGCCTCAAACTCAGAGATCCACCTGCCTCTGCCTCCCAAGTGCTGGGATTAAAGGTGTGTGCCACAACCGCCCCGCTACATTTTTAAATGACTGCTTTTATTTTATCTGTATAAGGATTTTGCCTGCATGCATGTTTGTGCACTGTATGGTTTACATAAAAAATGGCTCATATATTTGAATGTTTAGTCATCAGGGATGACTAGAAGGATTAGGAGGTATGGTTTTGTTGAGGTAGGTTGCCTTGTTGGAGGAAGTATGTCACTGGGGGTGGTCTGTGAGGTTTCAGAAACCCAAGTCAGGCCTAGTGTCTCTCTCTTCCTCCTGCCTGTAGATACGGATATAGAATCCTCAGCTACTTCTTCGGCACCATACTTGCCTGAATGTCTCCATGGTGCTTACCATGGAGGCCAGAGGAGGATGTGAGACGATGCCTGAGCAGGAGTCACGGAAGGTTGGAAGCCACCATGTGGGTGCTGGGAACTGAACCCTAGTCCTCTAGAAGAACAACCAGTGCTCTTACCTGCTGAGCCATCTTTCCAGACCTATAGTCACATTTAACCTGTGTTGTCTTTGGGGCTTCAATGGCAGAATTGAGGAGTCTTGACAATTCAACACTGGTCTGCAAATTCTAAATCACTATTGAGTCAATGGCAGAAAGGGTGCCAAACCCTAAAAGATTCATAAAAAGCTTTTGTTTTTTTGTCAGTGGTGATAGATATAAGTCTTCAAATTGTAAATTTATTTGAAAATGCAAATAAAGCTAGACCTGTAAGCCCAGGTCCCGGGTCAGGAACAGGAGGACCAAGAGTTGAACGCCACGCTTGGGTACACAGAGAGTTAGTGACCAGCCTGCACTGCATGAGACCTTGTCAAAAAAAGAATGAAGGAAAGAAAGAAACTTGCAAGTATATTGTTGGCAATAATACTGTTAATTTTTCTTTGTAAATTATTGAGTTGAGCACAGTGCCACACACCTTTAATCTCAGCACTCAGAGGCAGAGGCACGAGGATCTCTGTGAGTTTGAGACCGACATGGTCTACATTAAAGAGTTCCAGGACAGCCAGGGCTACACAGAGAGACCCTGTCTCAATGAAATAAAATAAAATAAAGTATTGAGTGTGTGTGTGTGTATGTGATATGTTTTGGCAAGTGTGTGATATAGTGCATGTGTGCAGGTCATCAAAATGAAACTTTGTGGAGTTGGTCCTCTTATCTTTTTTATGTGGGTTCTGGGACTTGAACTTCAGTCATCACGCATGTGAGGGAAGCATTTTGCTAACCAAGCCATCTCACCAACCTGTTAACTTTCCTTGAAATGAGAATTTTTTCTAAGTTCTATACCTACCAGACTGATTGTATTATGTATTAGTTCAATAATGAGCCCAGTGCATTGACAGATTCTTTTCGGTTTTTTGTAAATTTAATTTATGTATATGGATGTTTTGTCTACATTTATATTTGTGTATCATATGCATGCCTGGTTTCCCTATAGGCAATAAGAGGATGTCCTGGAACTCATTCGGTAGAGCAGGCTGGCTTTGAACTCACAGAGTTCGACCTGCCTCTGCCTCCCTAGGGCTGGGTTTAAAGGCTAGTGCTGCCCGGCTCAACCAAAAGAAGTATGAGGTCTTTCAATTTTTTTTTTCTTTGAGGCAGGGTTTTTCTATGTAACAGTCCTGGCTGCCCTGGAACTGACTAGGCAGGACTAGAGATTCACCTGCCTCTGTTTCTGCCTCTGCCTCTGCCTCCAACCTTCCTCTGCCTTCTGCTTTCCCTCCAAGTCTGTTTCCTCTGCCTCTGCCTCCTCTGCCTCTGCCTCCTCTGCCTCTGCCTCCTCTGCCTCCTCTGCCTCCTCTGCCTCCTCTGCCTCCTCTGCCTCCTCTGCCTCTGCCTCCTCTGCCTCAATCTCTATGGAGTTCTGGGATTAACGGTGTGCACAACCTTGCACAGCCAGTGTTCTTAATGCAAAAAGAGAACAATACAATTTGGAGATGGAATTGTTTTTGAGTTTTGCAAATCCATTTGGCTTAGAAAAGTCTCATATCTCTTTTGTATTCAATGTGTTGCAATATGGTGTTTTTTTATTAAACAACAACAACAACAACAAAAATCTGATCTCGGAGGTACACAGGAAAGAACATTTTTGTTTCATTTTCTATATCTTTTAGAAGGGGGTATATGTTGTATTGGTCTTGAACTCTTGAACTCAAGTGGTCCTTCTGTGTCAGTCTCCTGGGTATCCGATTATGATGCATGCCACTGCACCTTGTGAAAAGACAGACTGTTGTGGTTGTTCTTCCATATTATAACTAATATTGATAGATGATTTCTCCATAGCCCAAGTAGATCTTAAACTTGGACTCCTGCCTCTGCTCCCCAACTTCTTAGAATTAAAGATCTATCTGGCACCTGGCCCAGATAAGCAGTGAATTTTCTTTTTGATATTCGTTCTGAGACAGAGTCTCACTATATAGTCCTGGGTGGGGCTATATAGACATACTGCTCTCAGACTCACAGAGAGCCACCTGCCTCTGCTTCTGCCTCTGCCTCTATAGTGGTGACATCTAAGGCTTATACTACCATGGCCAACAAGTAGGAATTCGTTACTTATCCTCAGGACTCTATTACATAATAAGAAACTTTGCATAGGTTTTTTTTTTTTTTATTAGAATCCATTGGTTTGGGTTTGGGGTAGAGTTCTGTGGCAGAGCCCTATCTAGCATGCACTGTAAGAATTGAGCAAACAGGGACAGCTCATAAAAATACCGGGAAGCCAGGAATGCCCATTAAGCTTAAAGTGAGGGAACTTCAAAAGAGTTTACTGAACAAACATCCGTCCCCAGGAGATGCCCTAATTGCAGGGGGTAATGCACGGTTCCAGGAAACATCCCCACCCTCAGTGAGGGTATTGAAAGGGGGTCTCTGGGAGGAGTTGGGGTACAAAAGGAAAACAATTATGTGATTTAATTTTATTTACTTAAAATATGTTTTTAAATATTAACGAATTCAGATAAATTGAAATCATGTAACTTTTCTCATCATATTGCAATAAAACTTTAAAAAATGCAAAAAAAAAGAGAGTGTGCTTTTGTTTCTTGGGGTCGCCTTTGCCCCAGTTGTGGGATGACCCCAGTATATTGGATCATTAAACCTCTTGCTTATTCCATCGATATTCATCTTTGTGTCTTTGTGAGTGGGAACATCCTGGATGTTCGAATCTTACAGCACAAAGATAGACTTTTGGTTCTATTGTCATTGTCATTGTCTCAAAAACAAGTTTATTATTCTGTTTTCAACTTTGGATGTAATTCTAACATCCTGAGTATAGAAAATTTGGAAAACATTAGTGGAAAGAGCTATGAAATCTTCCATTTTTAAATTTTTATTTATGTGTATGTGTGTATCTCTATGGGTGCATGCCGTGTGTGTGTGTGTGTGTGTGTGTGTGTGTGTGTGTGTGTGTGTGTGGAGGCCAGAAGATGCTATCAGATCCCTTGGAGTTGGTGTTCCAGGCAGTGGTAAGTTCCTGACGTGGGTGCTGGGACTCAGGTCCTCTGGAAAGGCAGCAAGTACTCTTAACCACTGAGCCATTGTTCCAGCTCCTTATCCTACAATTTTAAACACTGCACTTATTAATCATTAGTATCATGGAACTAACTATTCGGCAACTTCTTTAATAAAACTAATTTTTATTGAAAAGCTCAGTTTCCTAGGCAGCAAATATGATTTGATAGTCTAATTTTATCTATTTTTATAAAACTGCTGAATGGAAATCCAAGGGTTTTTTTTTTTAATGTGTTTGGGTGTTTTGCCTGCATGTATGTATGTGTGTGCACCACATGCATGCTGTGCTCTCAGAGCTCATTGGAACTGGAGTTACAGATGGTGGTTAGCCATTGTCTGGGTGCTGGACATGAAACCAAGTTGTCTGGAAGAGCAATCACTGCTCTTAACTGCTGAGCCACTTCTCCAGCCCCTGGAGTGAATTTTTTAGAATATTATTATTATTATTATTATTATTATTATTATTGTTTTAACAGGGTCTCACATTGTGCCAAGGCTGGCCTGGTGTTCAGTGTGTAGCCAAGGCTGGCTTCCATTTGAGGTAATCCTCCTGCCTCCTTAGTGCTAAGTAAGCCAGTGTTGTGTAACTCTTTCATCACTATTGAAGCAGTCCCTCCTGGAATGAAGACAGAGGCTCATAGAATTCAGAAAGCTAAGAAAATGTACAAGGTTCAGGAAGCTCAGTTAGTTACAAGATTGGGGCCAGGGAACCCAGCGCAGGCAGTGAAGTGCTCGGCGTGCACATTTGAGGACCTGAGTTAGATTCCCAGAATTCATATAAAAATCTTCATGTGGAGGGGTATACTCATAATTCCAGCACTGGGGAGGTAGGCACAGGAGGCTCCCTAGGGTTTGCTGCTCAGAGAGTCTGGCCAGGTTCCAGGAAGCCTAAGGAATGGTTTCTAAGGCTGTTGTCTGGCCTCTGCACATATGTACACCTGCACACACATACACAACCCACATCGATGAGAATGTATGCACAGAGGAAATAAGTAGAAAGATACCGTATGGCCCCTCTTGAAGGTTCTGTAAGGACTAAACAATTCGCTGGCAGGGAAGAAACTCTCTTCCATGCTGTTGCCTGTAAGCTGGGAACATCTCCAGGGATGCGACTTTGAGGAATGCTGCACACACATGCTGGGGTGGGGATGGGGTTTTTTGCTTTTAGGTTACTCATGCTCTTGTAAATGACTCTAATAAACTAGACAGATTTGAGTGGCATCCTTTCTTTGGTCTGTCATCAGTGCAAACAGATGTTTGTCCATGTCTCCCCAGGTAAAAGAGTCACCATATCTCCACAGTCTCAAGGAGCCACCCATGCCTTATGATAACATTCTGAAAGCTTCCTGTCCTTGTTCAGTGGTGGTACAATAGGTGCCATTTTCTGAGGTAGGATCTTGATCTGTAGCTGTGATGGTTGTTCTTCATTGTCAGTTTGACTCAACTTGTAATGACCTAAGAAATAGACATTTGAGGACGTCTGGGGTCCAGTTTTCAGAAACATTTGGCCTGTAAGCTGAATGTGGGTGACAGCATTCCATGAACTTCAGTCTTGGCCTGAATTCAAGGAAGGGAGAGAGATGGGGCAGCGTGAGCATTCATTGCTGAGTCTCATCTCCAGTTCCAGTGTGGTCACTCACCTCCTAATTCTACTGCCATGTCTCCCCATGGCTCTTCCTGCTATGATGGACTCTCTTCAAACCATAAACCAAAGTACACCCTTGCTTCTTGCCACATTGGTGAGAAAAATTCAGTAGCTCTAGCTGACATGGAACTGTTAGCCCAGGTTGGCCTCCACTGCACTGTGCCCTCCCCCCAGCCTCGAGCGGGCTGAATTAGACCTTGTCTGTGCACAGCCGGCTAGCCCACCTAGGGTAGAGTCTCCCGACTTAGCCACTGTCTGCAGCTTCCTGAAAGAAGTCACTACCTGCTGAGCAGCTGAGTCTGTTTTCCCGATGAGCTCCTGACAAAGCAACAAGATGCTGATGAGGCAACAAGATCC
>JADRCC010253955.1:0-12158 GCA_019843855.1 Hylomyscus alleni | reverse complement strand
GGGGTGATTCCAGACTTTGTGACCTGTATGGTCCAGTTGGTCATATTACATAACATCATCAGAAACAGAGGTGATTGTCCTTAGTAAGGACAGCACCCATGTCTTCCAGAATATCTTTTCTCAAAAGGGTTTAGGAAACATCAGCTGGAATCTTCAATAGGGGAACCTCAGTGAATCATTATTTGTTATTAGAGTGCCATCTGCCCGTGTCAACAGGTAAACTGTCAAAATATACAGTCATCATCATCGGGGAGCGAAGAAACACAGGCAAGGTACAAAAGGCTCCTGGCCTATCAGGTATCCCTCTTACTGGACGCCTTTTAGAGTCTAAATTGTCTTTCTGTTTTTGAGAATGACAATCCTCAACCCAATGGAAGCCTTTGTTACAAGGACGACATCTGGTCTTGGGCCTAGCTCTCTAAAAGCAATCCTGTCTGAGGTGTCCAGGCTTGCCACAGCCACGACAGGTGTGATCAGAGGGCCCTTCCGGAGGAGGGTACATCCTCTGTATGGGCTGCATGGACAAGATGTCAATGGAGGCAGTCAGGGCTACAATGGGGGCCTGCACGGGGCTTCAAACCACCCATTTATAGATATCATCATTCCTTATGACTGTCACAGCATTGCGAGTAGGGGCATTAAGACCCTCCCATGCAAGCTGTTTGATGAGCATGTCTCTGGTTGGGTCAGCATCAGCATATCTTTCCACTGTCTTAGTCCATGAAGGACTCCCAAGACTGCTAGACAAGATTGGGAAGTAAGTGGAATGGTCTCATGGGGAGCAGGCCTTAAGGGTCTTAAAGGCAAGATCAGCCACTTGGTTAAAGTAAGCATGTGGTCCAAGAGTGGCCTGAGACAGGGTTAATGTATGCCCCATAGCCAGTAAGCATGTCAAAGTAATGATAAGGTTATATTTGAAGTTAATCCTAGCCTGGTTTTCAGCCAAGTCATGATATGCAGATCTCCAGATTCTGTAAGGCAAAGGACACCGTTAATAGGACAAAACAGCAACCAACAGATTGGAAAAAGATCTTTATCAATCCTACATATGATACTGTGTTAATATCCAATATATACAAAGCACTCAAGAAATTAGACTCCAGACAATCAAATAGCCCAATTAAAAATGGAATACAGAGCTAAACAAAGAACACTCAACAGAGGAATATCCATCAAATGGCTGAGAAACACCTAAAGAAATGTTCAACATCTTTCCTTAGTCATCAGGGAAATGCAAATCAAAACAATCTTGAGATTTTTACCTCACATCAGTCAGAATGGCTAAGAACAAAGCCTCAAGTGCAGCAGGTGCCGGTGAGGATGTGGAGAAAGAGGAACACTCTTCCATTGCTGATGGAATTACAAGCTGGTACAGCCACACTGGAAATCAGTCTGGCAGTTCACTAAAAAACTGGACATAGTACCAACTGAGGACCCAGCTATACCACTCCTGGGCATGTACCCAAAAGATTATCCAACATATAACAAGTACACATGCTCCACTATGTTCATACCAGCCTTATTATAATAGCCAGAAGCTGGAATGAACCTAGATGTCCTTCAACAGAGAACATTTGGACACAGAAAATGTCATACATTTACACAATGGAGCCCTACTCAGCTATTATAAACAATGACTTCATGAAATTCTTAGGCAAATGAATGGAACTAGAAAATATCATCATGAGTGAGGTAACCCAGTCACAAAAGAACATACATGGTATACACTCAATGAAAAGTGAATATAAGCCCAAAAGCTTGGAATACCTAAGATAAATTCAATTGATATTTTTCATTTGAAAATTTTTTTGTTTAGCTCTTTACCCTATTTTTAATAGGGTTATTTGTTTCTCTGAAAGCCCAGAATATCCAAGATAAAATTCACTGACCACATGAAGTTCAAAAAGAAGGAAGACCAAAGTGTGGGTGCTTCAGTCCTTCTTAGAAGAGGGAACAAAATACTCATCAGAGCAAATAAGGAGACAAAGTCCAGAGCAGAGACTGAAGGAAAGGCCATCCAGAGACTGTCTCATCTGGGGATCCATCCCAGATACAGTCACCAAATCTAGACCATATTGTGGATGCCAAAATGTGCATGTTGACAGGAACCTGATATAGCTGTATCCTAAGAGGCTCAGCCAGAGACTGACAAATACAGAAGCTGATGCTCACAGCCAATCATTGGACTGAGCATGGGGAGTAAACCACCAACCAAGGGGTACACATGGAGGGACCCATGGCTCCAGCTGCATAGGTAGCAGAGGATGGCCTTGTCAAGGCATCAAAGGGAGAAGAAGCCCTTGGTCCTGTTAAGGCTAGATGCTCCAGTGTAGGGGAATGAGAGGGCAGGGAGGCAGGAGTGGGTGTGTGAGTGCAGCAACACCCTAAGAGAAGCAAGGGGAGAGAGGATCTGAGAAGGGGAGGGGCATCAGGGGGTAGGAAATGGATAAGATTTGAAATGTAAGTAAAGAAAATATCCACTTTTAAAAAGAGAAAAAAAGTCTAAAACAAACAGAACTATTTTAACATTGAGAGCAGCAATATGTTAAAACAAGCAATGTTTACCTAACAGGGAGGGTGGGAAAAAGCTGAAAGATTTTCTTAGAATCTGTGAATATTAAGTTGAGGATGGTACGCACATCTATTTCACTTTTCACACTTGGTTTTACTTTAATTTTAAATTCAGAGCAGAAAATCGGCTGAGGTCGTACAGAGGTGCTGTTTACTTTGTGAAATCTAGGTCCCTTGCAAACATCTAAGATTATTGGAAAGAAAACGACTGCATGAAGACGATTTTGTTTACACATGTCTCATACCTTAGTGCCAGGGAGCTTGGTTTAACTGTTGCCTGAAGGCGACCTGCGGCTGTGCTGATGCAGGTCTTCTCAGAGGAAGACATCTGGCGGATATAGAGGGAGTGTCAACCAACATCTGCCTACAGGCGATGCCAGTCACTTGTCTGAGGAGGACTGTCGCCTCCAATACAAAGGAATGGAAACCTTTGTTTAAAGACAACTCCCTGAATTTCAAAGTCACGATCCAAATAATGCAGGGTAGCTGAGAATCTCGATTTAAAATTATTTGCAGTAGACATAGAGCAGGAAATGGAAAATAAGTTGTGACTATTTTGAATTTAACTCTCTTTTCTTTGGAAGAAAATTATTTATAATATTTTCTTTTCATTTTTTAAAGGAGATTTTTCAAATACTTCGATGGCCATTTCTAAATACAGAAAGCTTTTCACTCTTTTGTTCCTTTCCAGTACGAATTTTTAAAAATAAGTTCAATTGCTTAGAACCTCAGAATTGCCACGAACTTATAAGTATTGTTTTATTGATGGTTCTTCCCCTCATCTTATGCTCCCTTTTCTCCAAAGTATTTGTAAAATTCTACTCTCTTCAAACCCCTTGGCTAGCATGAATTATTCCTGTATTTTTTTCATATACTAGAAACTAAATATAATATAGTATGTATTTGTGGTTTCTATTTGCTAATTTTGCATTCTCAACATCATCTTTTATTATGATGATAATAAAATATTTCATAAGATTTTTATAGATATGCACTGTGATATATATGTAGTATAATTTGTCTTTGATCATAAAATAATATAACATATATTTTATATTATATTTAGGCATTTCACATCTTGCTGGTAACATCATACTAGGAATTACTAGTGTTTATATTTGCAGTATATGTATACAAGAAATAATTGGTGAAATATATAAAGCAGACTGTGTGTATTCCATAATAATTTCATATACTTAAATTTACTGTAGAAAGAGTATGTATAGCCTACATTTTCCTTCTGACATTAGATATTGTATGCATTTTCTTGGAGTTAAAACTGCTGATAGCTTATATTGAAAACACACTTAGTTGAGAGAAAAGCATTGTCCAAGGTTATAACACCTTCCTGGAAGCCAGTATGCCAGTTGATGTGGGGATATAAACACCTGATGTCCTTGCCTGAAGTTGGATCATTGTCCCTTCTCCAGAGTTCCCACAGGATCAACAGAGACTTTTAGTACAATTACAATCACTTTGTCCAATCTTGCTTCTTAATTCCTCTGCAGGTGTTGACCCTGAGGGTGCTTCCTAATAAATTTCCAGCTTGCAACTCTCTGCCTTATAATGTCTTTTCAGGTCCAACGACCATAAAAATGTTCGTACCCACAAGTGATTCAGAGAAACAGACTCCAAAACCAACTTTTAGAACTGAAACACATTTTAAAAAGTACAAAATAAAACCTCATTGCTCATCGGTTCTTTTGAGGCAGCTATTAACATTTTACAGTGTCACATAAAGAACAATAACATGGTAACTCTTGTTAGATCATTTATGTATTGAATGAAGTCAATAAAATGTAGGAGGCAATTCATGAAAGTTAGTATGAGTGTCAGAAGTCTTTTTGGTAGCCTAGAAAGAGGTGGGCTTTGAGGTCTCTTATGCTCAAGTGATGTGCACAGTGTAGCACATAGTCTCGATCTGCTCCCTGTGGATCAAGATGTAGAACTCTCAGCAACTTTACTCTAGCACCATGCCCGCCTAAATGTTGCCATGCTTCTCATCAAGATGATAATGGACTAAACCCCTGAAAAACTATAAACCAATCCCAATTAAATATTTTTGTTTATAAGGATTACCTTGGTCATGGTGTCTCTTCACAGCAATAAAACCCTAAGACACATACATAAATATAGTCCACATTACACTGAGACATGAACTAGGTATTGCGGCGCGCAATGACGACGCACCACTCGAGGAATTCTTCCAGCGTAGCTTTATTGTGTACAGCTCTTTTAGATGGCACGCGAAGACCCAGAGCCCCGAAAGACGTCTGCTTATATAGAGCTCTAGGCAGCGTGTGATTGGTGTGCAAAAGGCACCTCATTTACATAGGTGCAATGATTGGTTATGGGCAAGCGCAGGCGCAGTGGAGAGCGCGAAGCGGTAAGTCAGCGCCATCTTGTGGCGACGGGCGGCTTCCCACAAGGTATTTATATTCTACAGAAAGAGTTGATTCACATTTTGCTAAAGGAAATGGTTGTGAATGTTCTCGTATAAATAACTCTGCAACATCTACAGATTCAGTGGTTACTCTCCTCTCTATAACAGGGATCATGGTATAAACCCTCCTGTAGTCATGATAGTGATGAAGAGGCGTAATTCCTTATTCCCAATGCAAGAGGTCAAACAGAAGAACATAAATGTTCAAGTCAGAAGGGTAATGGTTACCCCAGTGAAGGAGCAAGTTGAGGTGCCCACAAATAAGGCCTATTTATAAAGAAGTATGGCTATAATTATTAGAGACTGATGCCTGCTGTTCACATACATTTTCTTTTAAATAAGCTGTTGTATTATAGTCCACTTAGCCTCAGACTCAACAATTTTCTCCTTTTGTATCATCATTTGCATATTAGTTATTATTTGCTTATTTGTATAAGTGACAAAAATCTTGATATGCTAAAAAATGTTAATTGTAGCCCAAATATCCCCCTGAAATAAGACACAAAGTCAGAAGGTGAGGAAATACTTGTTTAGTAACAATTTATTTAAATTCTTCTACATCAAAATTGTACACACAATATAGGACCCACCAGGAGTGTTTGTTTATGGAAGAATTATTTATAAAGATAAGGGAAGCAAGAATAATGCAACATGTTGGAGATAACAGCGAGAAAGAGATCAAAGAGAGAAGCAAAATGTATGAAGAAGAGTAAGGGAGTATTGCACTTGCAAACCATGGCTCTGGAAGGAATTGCAATCTTCAACCAAAAGAAAGGCACAACCAACCCAAGCATCCTCACTGGGTGAGAGACGAGTCAAATAATCTCTTCCTAATGTTTGCTTCCTGCTCTGACTGCTCAGTTAGAAAAATCTAAGACAGAGGTGGGAGATAACTGCTCAACCTATACAATTTATAAATTTAATATGTAACCTATAAATTTAAGAACCCAGTATGGAAGGGAAAGTCTTTGTGTATCTGAAGGGATAAAAGAGAGCATTTTTGTCAATCTATAAATTTTTCTCACTCATTGTGGGGCTGGTGTATACTTCCAAGGATTATAGATAAACTCTTTCTGATGATTTCATCCCTAAAGAGATTATACAAATAACTTATAATATTAAATATTAATATTCTATTGGTTCCTTTGATTCAAAGCCTCCAAGACTTTCAAGAATAGTCAGAAAAGTTTGCTTCATATTTTATATCAATTTACCCAATATAGAAAATTCTGTATTTTTTTAAGTTTTCATTTTAATTGCTGTCAAATTTATACATGCTCCTCTCTAATACATCAGTTACATAAAGTTTTCTGTGAATAGTAAGAGTTCCCACCTCCACTCTCCTCAGTTACCCTTCTTCAAATCAATCACCTTCAAGTCTTCCCCCCAAATCTTTATATCTCTATGGAACAACTTTAGATTAGAGAGTCTTGATTTTCGGTTTCATCAGCTTGTAGACCGAGTGGCATAAAGACTGCTGTTTTACGGAGGCTGTTCTCTAGGCTTAGCAGATAGTTGCTATCTCTTCATGTGATCACATCACGTCAGGCTGAATGCTGTTTGGGTCTGAAATTAATGTCCTTTCAAGGACTCCATTTACACTAGACTAGGGCCCAAGCACTTGATCTCATTATGCGTTACCTTTTTAATGGCCTAGCTCCAAATATTGAAGCATTCTGAGGTATTGTGTATTTAGGCTTCCATCAATCAACTTTAACAGAAAACACACAACTCAGCCTACAGCAACTATTGTCTACTCATAGTATAAAAGAGAAAGAACAGCAATGGTGCTGTTATTTAAGGATTTTAAATGCAAAGGAGAAAACAACTTATTGAATGGCCAATGCTTTTTTACATTTTTAATTTAACTTAAGTGAATTAAATAAAATACTTTTCAAATAATAATAATTAAATTTATAGATCTATTAAGATAAAAACACATTTATATTATTCAATAATGTTTATTTTAATGAATTTTTGTGATTGTGCTTAGTTATTTTGCGGTTAGTATATTAACTTAAGAATGAAATTCTGGATGTGACGTCTCAATGTTTCAAATCTGATAGGAATGACATGTTTTCCTAAACAACATGTATTGGCAAGACAACTGATGTACCAAAGTTTGGGTGAAGTCTAGTGAGAAATAAGAAGGGCAGTTTTAAACTCAATACAGCTAGGTTCTGGAGCTGAGTAACTCAAAAGAAACAATGCTTCCAGATAACATAGATTATGTGGAGGAGGATTTTTGAAGCCAATTCATCAAGCCACATAACAAGAGATGTGTTAAATTATCTTCATATTTAATTAGTTTTTCACAATTCCTTTTTGTATGTCTATTATGTGACATAGACTGCCATTCATACTAGATACTTAAAATGTAATAAAATTCATTATATTTCATTAATTGAAATTAATGAAAACTATGGATCTTAAACAAAAGAACATGCCAAAAAGACAAGCTGTTACTCTCATAAGTATTTTCAGTATTTGTTCTTAGAACTATCGGGTAAGGCCCTTCCCACAAAATGGTGAGTAACTCTTTTGGGAAATAGTGAGGTTTGTTCAGATAACAAATAAATAGAACATATGTTGGATAAGCATGAAAAGCAGGGAGTTTTATATTAGACACTAAAAGCAGTTATCACAAAACTAAGGTTCTATCAAGATCATCTCTGTTCAATGTCAAAATTTAAAAGAGAAACTTGTACTAGAAAATGTCTAAATTTCTCCTCCATTTATGAATTCACACATGAACAAAATACTCTTGAATCTATTCTTCCATAATAGTTCCTGGCAAGACTAGAGCTTTTATTTTAAGGTCATCACAGAAGCCAACTTGTTCCTCTTCTGAACTCCTATGGAATGGTACTGAAAGCATTCTTACATGAAATAACAGACAGAATAATTCTGAGCTACCCTCTGCTTTTATGGCGCTGCTTTGCCATTTACAAGCAAGAAAAGTTTGAATAAGTCTCTTTGTCTATTTGTTGTTTTGTTTCTTCTTCTAATTAGTGGGGATTATAATAATTCCTATCACATTAAGCTACCGTGAAATTTAATGGCAAGTGTTTAGAAGAATGGAATAGATAATACATCATTACTTAAGTTTATGTTCCCTATGCTTACCATCTGGATAAGCTGAGACATAGTTTGGCAACAATATATAAGACACAAGATTTATTTTTCAGGTGATGGAATATTATAAAGTCTTGGTTTTCCTTCCTTTGTAGTATGGATGCATTTATTCATCTTGGATTCCTGATTTTGGAGTGTTGAATACTCCCCTCATAAAAGACTGATTGGCTTAGTAACTCCTCAGTGTTCCTTATAGCGTAGAATGAAGAAATCTCACCAGATCCTTCATTGCTAAAATGAGGGAAGTCTATAAAAGGAAGGTTATTAAGTATTGACAATACTTAATGGCCCACTCCAAATCTAAAATATGGGGACACTCATTCAAGACAATGAAAATAATTAAAATACAAAATGATCTCGTATTTTGTGTATGTCCTCTGATAATTCAAACACATCACTGTTCTATCATATTTTGCTTTGAAAAGAACAGTTCAAGAATGAAAATTAAAATTTCAAGGCAGTTACCATTAAATTCAGGCTTGAAATATTTACCTGGTCACACTGCAGCATGACTGACTGTGTATGTGTGTGTAAAATATATATGTGTGTGTGTGTGTGTGTGTGTGTGTGTGTGTGTGTGTGTGTGTGTATCTCCAACAACTAACAACAAGAAAATCATTCAGCTGCTCGTCTTCCCTGAACACGCTCATAATGAAAGTTAAGTACTTGAAATAGCATTTCCCGTTGGTCTGGAACTGCCCTACCCCTTGGGCTTCATGCTATAGCATTTTTTTGTCTTTAACTACATTTCAAGCAGACAGGTCTTGTTGCTCTTGCCCCAAAACGCTAATAAAGCTTTTATCTCCTGGCCTTGGCATTTTCTCTTATCTTGGTCTGAAATGCTTTTTCCAAATCCACATGACTCATATTCTACTTTCCTCTCACCTTTCCAAGCCCTCTGTTTGATTGGCAGATTCATAAAAAGTCCTCTCTGAAACCTCCAGCTAAAAGTGACTCTCCATCTCTCTAGCTTCCTGTTCCCACCTCTCTTTCTCTCTTTCTCTCTCTCTCTTTCTTTCTTCTCTCCATTCTTATTATCTATTTTTCATGCTATTTATCTACTATTTTATCTTTATTTTTCAGCTTACTGTCACCTTTACAATATACTGCCATTATTATAGTGAAAGATTATATTTTATTTACTCTTGCATCCCGTTGTAACCAATGTTATCCTCAGGGAGTAGATGGGCAAGAAGTATTTGGGGTAATATGTAAAATGTGAAAATTGATGTTGCTACTCATTATGTAACAACATGTTACATTTATGCTTCAGTATTTGTGGTAGACCTTTCATAGAATTCATCATCTTTCACCCACTTAACATGCAGAAACCCTTAGAATCTAGAGGAACCACATATAATTTAAAGGAAAAATGCTACGACTCTATAATAGAAACAGTATATTTGGAAGAATCTATTGAATAAGAAGATCATTTTCTACAAAACAGTGAGGAAAAGTTAACAGACGGCGAGGAAATTTCATACACACACACACACACACACACAAGCAAACACACAATGAGAAGTTGATACAACTTATTGAGTCCATTTAATGTTGCTCCTGCTTTCATAAGTTTTAAGGCAGATCAAGTGGAATTGGATATCCTAGTAGACATATTCCATGGTGGGGTCTCATTCTCCTTTCGGCAGCCATTGATTACTCATAGATCATCATCTAGGAGGAGAGAAATTTATTCCATTCACACTGACAGATAAACTGATTTTTGTAAGTATGCAGATTTTGTTCAGGGAACCATATTGTTGAATTCCATAGGCATAGATTACTTGTCATGTCCAGAAGGTACAATCTTGCAGCTGGTCTTTTAGTTTTTATTGTCTTTCTGTCCCCTCTTTCCCGGTGTTTCCAAAGCTGTAGAAAGAGTAGTTTCACAGTAGATAAAGCATTTAGACATGGGCTCCCCATGGCCGTATATTCTGTGGTTTTTGACCAGTTGTAGATCTCTGTTGTAACCTCCATATGCTGCACTAATAGAATCTTCTGTATTGAGTAAAGAGACCTATACTTATTGATGGAAATAGGAATATTTCTTTAGACTACAGCTACAAACAATACTAGGCATGAATCCTAAGCTACTAAGTGAATTTTCTTTTAGTTTCCTGTTTAGCTAAAAGTGGCACTACTGCATCACTAGATATCTCTTTCCTGGACTGTCAATGTCATAGTTCCCAGGCTATAAAACAGGGTATAAATGTTGATTGTTTTTCCTCTTTGACAGCTTGAATAGACCCTTGGATACTTTGGCTACCAGTGCTCAACTAAGAAGCTTCTAGGTCAGTTCCAACTTGAACATTCCATTTCCTAGGTCTGAAGAGTATGGTGTTTGCAACAATAGAATCCTACCTTCAAGTTCTGAGAGGCAATCCAGGTCAATACCTTATAGTTTTTGAAGTCTCTTAGACATCTCTGATTTACAACTAGAAGACAGATTTCTCTAGTAACAAAAGTCTGATAGAATTATCAATTACTTTTAATTAATAATTATCAGTTACCAATTAGAAGCAGACTTTCAAATGAGACTGATTCAAAGAGGGAATGAGAATTAAACTCCCTAAAATTGAAGATCTTGTATAGAAAAATCAAGTTTGGAAGCTAAAGCTCAATATAACCAGTACAGTTTTTAATTGAAAAGTACCTAGAACAAAGTCCTACTTTAAATAGCAAACTCTATAAAAAACAATAGAACATTCACTTTAGGAAGACTGAAAACTTTGGAAGACTGAAAACTTTGACAAAGAATTTAAGTCCAACATAATTGTGGCAGAATAAAAGATAGCAGAGAGTTGTCAAAATGAATATAAGTAAACAACAAAGAATGACAATGAATAATCTGCCAAGTAGAGAAATCTACAAATTGTGTAATTCTCAAGTTAAAACTATATAGATGGAGTTAAGAGACTAGGTGTTTCTTTCAGAAGACAGTTCAGTATAGATTCTCTGGATATTACATTAAATTAATGTGACCAAATTTAACCACTATCTTGTTTGAATCTTTTAAGATTATACATTTGGTGAAGGACAAATAAGACATGTTCAAAAATAGAAAGTAATAACCTTGAGTTCATTGAAAAATGAATTTGTGGGCATAATAGGAAATATGTTTGCTTCACAAGCTTGAGGCCCTTTGATTGGGCCTCATCACCCATGTGACAACCTGGCCCCTGTAGCATACACCTATAATCTCAGCTTTGGTGAGACAGAGAAGGATGATCTGTATTTGCTGACTATCAGGTCAACCAGAGTTGGTGAACTCTGGGTTCAGTAATAGACTCTGCCTAAAATAAAGAAATGAATGAAGAAATGCATAAGGAAAAATCTGGCATCAACTTCTGTCCTCCATGTGCACTCAAACACACCACCGGATTTTCACATACACAAATACACATTCACAAAAAATGCATTCAAACAACTCCCCCTTACATGTAAATGATTTTGCGGCTAAATTAGTAAGTAATCTGTAGAGAAACCAAACAATTGACATAAATATACAAGTATGGCATTATTACTGGATTATGTTTTATGATCAAATGCTAGATTGTCATATAATGGTCATGTGCAGTCTAGAGAGCTGAAGAAACTAGGATAATTTAAATCTAAAAATGTAGATGTTTCAGAATAGATGAGACAATTGACGTCTCCAGCTGACAACTTCCAAAGTCTAGCTTGGAGGTTGGGTGTGGAACACATCGTTAATTCCAGCAGCCAGGAGACAGAGGTAGGACATCTCTATGAGTTCAAGGTGACCTTGATGCATGTAGTGTGTTTCATTTCAGTCAAAAATACATAGTGAACCCCATCATAAAAACAAAATAAAACAACAGAATAACAAAAAAACAAAGTCCAGATTCTATGACAGCCAAAAAAATAACAACTATCTACCCAAGAGGGATGTTTAGTAGCTTTTGTTGATTATCCCTTTCTTGACTAAATGAATATAGAAAATCATTTTGCACCTGTTTAGTATTGTGTGTGTGTGTGTGTGTGTGTGTGT
>JADRCC010253935.1:0-11197 GCA_019843855.1 Hylomyscus alleni | reverse complement strand
GGATTTATCGAAATAATTCCATGTGTTTTTAATATTATTTTTTAAAGATCATAAATGAATTTTAATCATATTATCTCCCCTCTTTCAGTTCCTCCCAGATCTTCTCTATCTCCATAACCACCCAACTTCTCTCTCTCTCTCTCTCTCTCTCTCTCTCTCTCTCTCTCTCTCTCTCTCTCTCTCTCTCAACAAAAAGGAAATGTAAACCACAAAACAAACAAAATACAAGATAAAAAAATACTGAAAGAGAACAAAATGGACACCAAAAACATCAGTTTATTTTACGTTGGCCTGGGTATAAGACCTATGATGGAGTGTGGCTGATACTTACTCCATTTGGAGAAAATTGATTTTTCCTTTCCCTGAAGTTATCAATTGAAATTTGATACTTCATCTTATACTTTAGCTAAATTGTTTTTCTTAGGACACATTATAACAGGGTGTTTGGCTTCTAGAGGAGGCATATTATCTTGCTTGTTCATATTTGAAGTTCATAACACTTCAACTGGTAGTGTTGTTGTGGTTAGTGGTGGTGGTGGTGGCCACAGTGACTGAGACAAAGGTGGCGGCAGCTGTGGTGGTGGTTGTATGCATGTGCAAGTGCAAATGCGTGAATGTGTGTGTGTGTGTGTGTGTGTGTGTGTGTGTGTGTGTGTGTGTGTATACTGGGATCTAGGCATCTGGATTTATGACCTTTGTGATGTTTCTTGGTTAGTCTTGATTTTTGGGTGAATAGTCTGTCCTTGGTTGCTCTTGCCACAAACTGGGTCCCATCAAAGTGCAGCAGCTGAGTTCCAAGGCTAGGAAAGTTGTAGGGGAACCCTGGGGAAGAGAGGCAGGGGAGCTCAGGCATAATGGCAGCAACAAATCTAAAAGTAGTCTAAAGCGACCAGATGAAGAATGATAAGGAGGGCACAGGTAGCCTACTTTGGTCCTTCCTGAGGGTAGCTGCTGTGAGATCCCAAGTAGAGAGTGGTTTCATAGGTAGGTGAAGCATCAGAGGAATCCAAATGTTCTTTATACAGCAAATATTAAACTCAAATCTATATTTCAGTAACTAAATCCTCTAAGAAATATTACCTTTAGCTTTATCAAGAAAGAAAGAACCTAAATTAAAAAAGAAAGTGTATAATTAAAGTGACCTGGATCAAAACATGTGTTTTCTGTTATATTCACCTGGCACATACTTTATATCTTAACATCCAATTTATATAACTTAGGTTCTCATGAAATGAAAACAATAGTCGTGGTTATTTATAGCAAGAGCAGAGGTGTTAAAAATCTAAAATATGACAATGACCTTTACATTATTCTGTAGTGCTGCTGAGAAAATACAATTTCTTTCAGAGTCTATTGAAAATAAAAGCCATTTCCAGTTACATCTATTTTAAGTGGTAAAATTATAGAAAATTACACATAGAGATGATAGCTTTTTTTTATTATTCCTGTTTTAAGAAAACTACCCAAGCCCTCTCAAATTGGATAAAAATCATTTCTCTTTTAGAATTAATGGTTTCCTAAATTATTATAACCTCTCGTTTTGTAGCCATTTATGATTATTTTATTATTAGCATAGCAAATGACGATGATTAAACAACATAAAGCATAAGAAGCATGATTTAATACCTAAGCAGGATGCATATAATGCCCAGGCCATTCTACTTCAAGAGGTGAAGAAGAAAACCACAGAGCTATCATTAATGAAAATCTGGCCTTTTATGGGTCTTTCATCTCTATGTTCATCTGTCATTTGTAATTTTATGAGCTATACTTTGCTGTACTCTTTTCCTCGTAAGTCTAAAATTGTGCTTTACAATTCAGATAGGTGACCCATAATTCTAATACTGTTTAGAAATCTCCTTGGTAATCATTGACTTTTTTATGGGATTGTGTGAAATTTAGTCTTTCTCTCTCATTAGCATCTGAATCTTCAGCTGGAGTTCCGTATTTCTATTTCATCATCTTATAGCTCGGAACACTCTCAGCCTCCTTGATCACTCAAATTGCTCCTCATTAGAAATGTTTTAGCTCTTTCAACATGCTATCTCTGTTCCTCTTTACTCTAGGAAATCCAGGCAATTCCTACGCTTGGGTTATAAGACACTAATGGTTGAAAGACTTAAATACTTTAACACAGACTCAAAATCAATAGAAAATCACATCAGATCTTAGAAATTATAAATTAAAAACAAGAGTCACTTCATGACTACTTATGCTGACTGCTGATTTCTATGCAAAAGTCTAGTCTCATCTCAGAGTGTCAAATACACCTGTCTACCTAAAAAAAAGTCTACTTGAAAAATACTATATCTGAAATTCCCACCAATATGCCTACTTCTTAAAATGACTACTTCTTGGTAAGAATGTCTGATTATACATCCTGGTGTATTTAAAATATAATGCATGTTTCACCCTGGAGAAACAGATGTGCCAAATGGGTAGAATGTGATGAGACATGCATGTTCAAGAAATCCTCAATCTAAGGAAAGAGATTCAAAAGTTAGTCTTGGTAGGATTATTTCATTGACGATGCAAAATTAGTTGCAAATGTTATGGAAAATGCCAGGAGGGGTGGCTAAGTATAGAGGGGGGAAGAAAGTTGCCAAGTAGCCAAACCTACTAAATTTAAAGGTACCAACCATCTCTGGTGGTTTGAATGAGATTTTCCCTCTAGGCTCATAGGTCCCAATAGGTGGTACTGTTTGAGAAAGATGTGCAGGTGTGGTCTTATTAGATGAGGGGTGTCACTTTGAGGTTTTGAAAACTGCCACCATTCCCAGTTAGCTCTCTCTGCTTCCTGTTTGTGTTTCAAGATATAAGCCCTCAGCTACTGCTGCAGTGTCATGTCTGCCTGTCCACTTTCATGCCTCCTGCTGCAATTGTCACAGCCTTTGACCTTGGACACTGAAATCCACAAGTAAATCTTTTCTTTTACTATTAGATGCCTTGATCTTGTAGTTTTATGATAGTAATAAAAAGTAACTCACACACCATCAATTAAAATTTTGCTCTTACCTCAAATGACAGTTCTATTACAATATATAGTTGATAAAATAAGAAATTAGTTACAAGCAGCTGCATAAATACAAATTTTTTAAACCTTTAATCAGCTCTCACAAAGTGATAATATTAAAATTTTAAAAAGATATTTTAATTAAGTGTAAGGCCCTGTAAAGCACTGAAAATTACATTGATTAGAGTAGATGAGGAATACCCCAAAGATGAGCCTGCACTGCCCAGGAGTGAAAAAGGAGGAGATATCATAGAGCAAGACTACTAAGTCCAGCCACTAGAGCACCTTTTGGTTTCTGTAGCTCAACTCAGTCTGCCCTCTACTCTTGAAGCTTTACTGCAGTCTTGCTTTCTTATCTGAAAGCTAAGTCTTGACTGCTTGCTCATCTTAACTGTTCCGTCTCTAAACGAGACAAGTGAATCAAGATCAACATGATCTGACATCCCTCAACCTCCTGACAGTATCCTTAGTGGTTTCCAAGCCAGGCATCTGAATCCAATCTGGACATGCCACATTGGTACCAGTCAAACTCAGAAGTCAGCAGTTGAGTGATGATTGCACAGTTTTAAATTGGGCCCCAAACATATAAACTTCTGTTCATCACAATTTATCACAAGTCTCTTCCATAAAGGCCATGGCCATAAAATATAAAGATTTTTAAAACTTCTTTATCCATGAAAGTTATCTTTAATTTTTCACCTAGCTAGCAATTCATCTGGTATCACACTTCTCAAAAGAACAATTGTAATCTAATTGCAGAATCAGTATGACAAAGGCAACACATACTTGGAAAGATTATATTTCACATAATTTTAAAGAGTTTGTAATCTCAGACTATAGTCCAAATTTTATAGCATGTCTATGTCAAAAGGGTGCATATAGCCAGATAAGCACTAGAACAAAACTCATTCCTTCAAAAAAATGTTTCCTACTCTTGTGTATCTATCAACTTTATTTTGCAAACATCAAACAGTAGTATATTCAAACTACACAAGAAAAGGAGAATGCATAGCTTTCCAAGTTCTTTCTTTACCTTACGTATTCACTGAATTTCTTAAAAAAAGAAACAAAAGTTCATTCACATTTTGACATGTATGGGGTTTATTATATTTTCTACATAATGATCTAAGAATTTAATGCTATCTTAGAAAACCCAGATTCTGATATCTACACACCAATATTCATTAACTCTTATGTTAAATGTCTTCCTTAACACTCAGCTTTACAAAAGGACACTTTTTGAACAAAAAAGTGAGTTTCAGACCAGTTTAAAAAGAAAATTGGAGGATTTGTTTAGTCCATCCTCACGAGCCAACTTTAAGCAATCAATTAATAATGTTGCTACTTCTTCACCAAAACTTTGGTTACACTGAAAAGAAATTCTGAACTCAAGTAGCTTTGTGATATTGACAGGTAATTTGATGACAAGTATCTAGTACCTTTATTTCACTTCTTAAAGTGTTGTTGTTGATGTACTCCTTATTACATTTTAGAAAATTTGAATTCAATTTTTGTCTCAAAGGTCATTTTCCTGATTAGCAGTAGACCATATTTTATTTATTTATTTTTAAGCATTTTCTACCATTTATTCTTGTTATCAAAAATAGTTCAACTCTTCTTGCAAAACAAAAACAAAATTGTACATACTGGACACATACATCACATTTTTCTTCCTATGGCTTTAGCCCACCCCCGCCCCACTGAAAGAGACCAAAAAAATTTTTTTTGGTGTTTTTTGTTTTTTGTTTTTTTTTTTTTTAAAAAAAAAGCCCAATGACAAAAACAAAACAACTACCTGACCACATCCACAGAAAATGACACCAGGATACACTACAAAACAGGAGGTGTCATCTGCTCTGTGTCCAAAGGATTCTTCTCCATGTCTTTATGAGGTGAGTAACCATCATTGAATATACTGTGTGCCAAATCAAAACAACTTCAACACATCAGATCTCACTAGATGGTGAATGCAGTAGAAATTGGAACTTCCCTAGCAGTATTTTTCTTAAAATAAGTACTGCCAATGCAGCAACTCTTTGATATCGCAAGGTTCTCTCTACACCTAGTCAGTCCGTGTTTAACCTGGGCTGCGCTCTTTCAAGCAACTGACTAGACTTCCCATCAACAGAATGTTTATCTTCCCCATAAAGTTAATAGGAAGAAGTAGATTAAAATTGAAACAGTTTGTGCTTTACATGCAAAAGAGCATTCTAAAGAAAATCCTGCGAGCTTTAGACCTACCTAAATGCACAGGCATTTCCTGTGTTCTTTCACTTTGAGCAATGTTCTATTTGGTAAATAAAGTGAAGAGCTGTTTTATTCTGAATATAATTGAATTTATATAGTTCATGACAGAATTTTTTAAAAAATATAAAGGAAATTTAAAAATTGGGTTTTATTTAAAGGAATTTTGGAATAATGCCTCAAATATGTCCAGACTTATGCATTATACTTATTGCCATTGACAACTTCTTTTTTATTCATTTCCTATTTGCCACAAACTTTACCTTGAATATGCTCCCTTTTCTTTTCTTTTCTTTTCTTTTCTTTTCTTTTCTTTTCTTTTCTTTTCTCTTTCTTTTTAGGGTGCTGTTCAAAATGAAGGCTTCTTTATCAAGGCCTTAATAGACCATATTTTATTAACAAACTTTCAGCCATTGAGAAATGCAGATGATTCTGACCAATATCAAAAGGATAGCTTAAAAATTATTTTTCAAATAAGTTGTCAACTGAAAGCTAAGTATCCCACTATTGATACAATTATACCCAAATATCTCATCCATTATATTGTAAGTCTTTTAAGTTTTGCCCAGAAATCTATGTAATGAAATGAAAACACCACTGACTGACTACTTTACTCAGGAACCACGCAGTAGCTTAGAGAGTTTATGTTCCCTGCCTATGGACAAGGATGTATGGATCACTTTACAGAATTGTTAACATCCACATTTGTCCAATGCCATGCAATAATGCACATCTCTGATCTAGGGCATACCTCTGACCTGAGTATGAACATGGTTAAATGTAATAATTTCATACATCCAAACTGCTTATAGTTAAGAAAAATGGGATATGCTAAAAATTGTCTAATTACTGGACACAGAAAGGCAAATAGTATGTGATTTCTCTTATATGGAAACATCTACATTTAAATTTATGAATGAATGTACATGTATATATACATGTTTATAAATCTAGAAAGGGGACCATGAGAAGGGAAGATGTGTTAGAGTAATGAAGTTGACAACAAATGGGAGGATAACAAAACAAGATTAGCATGAAGGGGTGTGGAGGAAAAAATGACTATGAAAAAAAGAATATTGACTTTTTTTTATGAAAACATCATACACATCTTATCCCAATGCACACCTTAAATTTTCTTATTTGAAAAGAAAGACAAGATGAAGTAGAAAAAAAAAAGGCTGATGAGTTGACGTAAAAGTGAAGAGTACTTGTTGATCTTGAAAAGGGTATGGTTCAATTCCTAGCTCACAGCCATCTGTAACTCCAGTCTAGAGGGATCTGACACACTTTTGGACCTCCATAAGCACTAGACATGCATGTGTTGCATACACACAGACAGACAGACACACAGACAGATAAAACACAAATACACAAAAAATACAATAAATAAATATTTAAAAGTGTTGGAGCTGGGTGGTGGTGGTGCATGCCTTTAATCCCAGCACTTGGGAGGCAGAGGCAGGCAGATTTCTGAGTTCAAGGCCAGCCTGGTCTACAGAGTGAGTTCCAGAACAGCCAGGGCTATACAGAGAAACCCTGTCTTGAAAAAACAAAACAAAACAAAACAAAAAATAAATAAACAAAATAAATAAATAAATAAATAAATAAATAAAAGTGTGTTTGAATGACAATGGCCTCCATAGCTTGTGTATTGCCTACTTAGTCCCCAATTTGTGAATTGTTTGGAAAGATTAGGAAGTGTGGCCTTGTTAAAGGAGGCACATTGCTGGGAATGGGTTTTGAGATTTCAAATGCCTAACTAAGCCAAGCCCAGGGTTATTCGGCCTGTGAGTCAGGATGCAGCTCTAGCTCCATAAGTGCTGCCATGGTCTCTGCCATTTCCCCTCTGAAACTGTAAAACTCCAATTAAATGCTTCCTTTTATAAGAGTTGCCTTATTTGTGGCATTACTTCAAACACTAAAACATTGACTAAGACCAAAAGATAAAGCAGAAACAAAAATAAAATAAAATAAAATAAAAGCTTACACACAAAATCACAGCCATAAACTATAAACGAAGCATTGCTTATCTTTTTATAGAAAGCAAGAAATTTGCATTTTTACCAGGAAAGTTCACACTATAATTATTAAATAAAGATATGGTTCATCATTCTACTTTCTACAGCTTAACAACTAAACTTAAAAGTATACCCTGAACAACAGTAAGTAGTGAGCAAACATGATATAAAGAATTACATAAATTCTCCATAGGAACAATCTTCTCCAGAGGAACAATTACTCTGTTACCTTCTTCCAAATTTTAGACATTTTGTTTTTACTTCGTATAACTACTACACTGTGAAAAAATGACTTTCAAAGATTTATGTAAACCACAACAATTCTGGGAACATTATCTACTTTCATTATAGACACAGGTGTGGAAGATTTTGTGAATATGCATAAGCTTCCCGGTGGGATGGTCCACAAGCCTAGAGCTATGTAATGAGAAGCAATTACCAGTCACAGAAAATCATCTTTCCTTTGGAGATTTTATGAAGAGTTTAAGAAGGGTCAGTGAGAAAAAGACATCATTTGAAGATTATAGTGACCTAGGAAAATAGTCTACTATTTTTGAAGATTAGAGACAGATTGAGACAAAAGAACTGTATCACACTCCCATTAGAAAACAGAAGTAATGGCAAATTTTTCCACCAGCATGCAGGAAGAGCTGCAGTGGGCAAGTGAGTTTCCTGGAGACAGCCTACCATTTTGCTCAGCTGTGGTGGATATACTCTGGAGAGGCATGGTCCCAAGAGATTCATACAAGGATGGTTTCTTACTACAGATGTTCCTTCTCATGTTTGTCATTGCTATACTGCTCATATTCCTGACATAGTATGACTAGGCATGGAAAGACCCTCACTGTCTAGAGCCTCTTGTGATTACTTCCTGGGTGACAGCCCACTCTGTTGAGGGAGTTTGCTGCAAATCAACATGAACACAAATGTTCATAAGACAATTCTTTTTATACGAATCAATGATTTCATGGAATTCCTGATTTGATTTAAGTGGTTTTGGGAAAGTAGTTTGATTTAAAAATTTTTGTAAAGTTGGGTATTTGATAGGAAATTTAAAGTTAGAATCAAAAATAGTACGTGCCCTTCCTCATAGAGTAGCAAGGGCTGTGTAGATTAGCAAAGGAGTACAGTGAGATTTCATGCATTATAAGCACATAATTGTACTTGGAAGAGAAAATAGGCTTAGGACAAGTTAACAATTAAAGAAAACATTTCATTCTATGTTGGGTCTGAGTTCCTGGATCTTGTGATCTAGGAATGGGACCACACCCACAAGTTTGATGTGCACTGTGAAGCAGCAAGGTTATAAATTAGGAGTAAATAATTCTATTATGAGTATGAGAACAGAAAATAGATGATTAGCCAGCTTAGCTGAACAAGCCTTTAAAAATAAGATGTAAGATAGATAATGATATGTTTCTTCAAAAATTTACATTGTCGTCAGCTAAGCATAGGAAAACCTTGCTACTATAACTGGCTTGGTTATACGTTTGTTAGTCAATGACAAAAGATTACTGCTTTGGGGAAATATAAATGGGAAATGTTTAATTAGGTATGAGTTTCAAAGAAAAACACATAATCAATAATCATGTTGTAATTTCCTCTGATGTAATGATTTCAATTTATATTTTTTGTTTTGTTTAATTTTTATTAGATATTTTCTTTATTTACAATATCTCCTTTCCCAGGTTCCCCTCAAAAAAAAGAAAAAAGAAAAGAAGTAAAATAAAATAAAAAAACAAACACTAAGACAAACCCCTGTTCCCTCCCTCGTCCCCCTGCTCACCACCCCAACCCCTTCCTGCTTACTGGCCCTAGCTTTCCCCTACACTAGGGCATAGAACCTTCATAGGGCCAAGGACCTCTCCTCCCATGATGACCGACTTGGCCATCCTCTGCTATACATATGCTGCTGGAGCCATGAGTCCCATCACGTGTACTCTTTGGTTAGTGGTTTAGTCCCTGGGAGCTCTAGGGGTTCTAGTTAGTTCATATTTTAAAGAGTGTTTCATGATGATTGTTTTTAAAGAACATGTAACTTGTGTCTATGAGGTCATCTTTTTCTTACATAGAGAACTTTGTCTTATATGGTATAAAAAGGGTATGAGAAAAAATGAAATTGTTAAAGTCAATTCATTGGAGTTTTGCTTCATCCACCAAGTATGTATATGTATATATTTTTATATAGGTATATATATGCAAAATGTTTGGAACCATTTTATCGGATTTGTTCCATCTCACAAATGTGTATATGTGTATATATGTGTAGAGTGGATAGAGTCTGCTCACTCTTTTTTGTTCCATTCACCCAATATGTCTGTCTGTCTGTCTGTCTATCTGTATGTATGTATGTATATTATGAACTTGTTGGAGCTTGTCTTGCTTTATCTGCTTGGATCCCAATGGAGGAGATAGGGGAAGGACTAAAGAAGTTTTGTAACCCCAGAGGAAGAACAACAATATCAATCAATCGGACCACCCAGAGATCCCAAGGACTAAACCACCAAATAAAGAGTACACAAGAAGGGACCTATGGCCCCATCTGCATATGTAGCAAAGGATCAGTGTGAGGGGAGTCCCTTGGTTCTATGAACCCTTGATGCCCCAGTGTAGTGGAATGCTAGACCGCTGACATGAGAGTGGGTGGGTGGGTGGGGGATCACTCTCATAGATGCAGTGGGGAGGAGAATGGGTTAGGGTGGTTGTAGAGGGGAAACCAAGGAGGTGAATAACATTTAAAATGCAAATAAATACAATAAACAATAATATATATATATACATATATATAATTTTAAAATTCTGAGAAAATCTGGTTAACAACAGCAAAGTACCCAGCATAATCCATGAGCTAATCACACATGCACTAATCAGATAATCATAGCCAGAAGATGAAGCCCTGGTCAAATAATTGTATCATTATTACAACACAGGCTTTACCCTTTCTTATCACACAACATTATTCTGATAGTGTAAAAATTATAAAAGATATTAAGCAATGTTCAAAGAACAATGAGAATTTTTTAGAATTGAAAAGCATATGAAACAAAGCATGTGACATCATGATGGCCTCAGGAACTCCATGGAGTCTGTATTATGGGTAAGATGCCTGAAGATATTTCAACGTGTTGCAAGTTTTTTATTCAGGATTCTAAAAAGAATAACATAATAAAATTGCCCTGTGGGTTTTCCTTCAGAAACTTGTGAATATAGATTTTACTTTCCACTACTTTATACTTCCCCAGAGCTACTATTGAAAAACAAAGAATCAAACAAAAGTTCCAGTATTACAAACTAGGAACCTACTATAGCAAACTTCTATATCTGGTTTCTGGAAGCTGGCCTGTAAGTAAGACAATGTCACTCCTAACATCAATAGAAGATTGTCCCTTTGTTCTCTTGTCAGGTTCTGTATTGTACCAGCAGCCCTTGGGTTAAAAACTACAACACTTCCATATTCACATTCCATTCAAATCATCACTGCACTGCCTGCCCAGTTCTTCTCATTCTATTAGGACTCTAATCACATTAAATTAAACATGACTTAACATGGCCAACATCTCTTTAACTTACATATGTTTCTAAGAGTCAACTAAGATTCCAACTATGTTTATGTCACACACACATTGTGGAAAGTACTTCAACCTATCTGTTGGAAAGATACAATTCAACTCATATTCATCTCTTGCTAAAATAGCACATGTACTATTTCAATATGCACAAAAATTATTTTAATATTCTAAGTACAAAATACATTTACTTAAGATTAACATACCTTATTATTAGTTAATGTATTCAGATTTTAAAATAAAAATCGTTATTTGTATTCATCACCAGATAAAAATCACATTCTTCTGTGGGTACAATGATGAATACTTAGGATGCAGTTAGAAATTGTGCTGATTTATGTATCCCTTCATCAAAG
>JADRCC010253917.1:0-12527 GCA_019843855.1 Hylomyscus alleni | reverse complement strand
TTTTTTTTTGTCACATCCAGTGTTTTTTATACTAGAGATAGTGTATAGCTGAACTACTATTAAGGAAATTTTGTTCTATACAATGGATACCATAAATATTTTTCAGCATCAAGAACGTGCTTACTCATCTGGAAATTTGAAAAATTCTGCACAGGTGTCCTAGTGGCTTATTAAAATTGAATAAGCTTAAAGACAGCCATTTCTGCTATCCTCTACAAGACTGAACATTGTTTACCAGCTAGAATTCGGAAGCCAGGAAAGAGATTTTGAGAAAAAAAGCAAAAGTGCTTCAGACTTTTCAGGGATATTGCTACACAAAAAGTAAGAGATTATCAGAGGTTAACACTGACTCTTTTGTAGAAATAATGATTCTTAGGTCTCATTTAGCTCAGCACTAACTGTACATGTGACTGAGAAGGTCCATATCCCGTGGCCTTTATCATGTCTTCTGTGAAACAACCATACTCATGAATCCTCACTTACATGATGACTAAAAATGTGCATAAGATCATGTTAGTTAATGTTTATATCCAAGGCTAGAATAATGCTTATCATTCTATTTTCTTTCTTGCCTGGATACTAAGGCATACAAAGGCAAGAAGCATCTTCAATTCAAGAACTTCTGTACCACAAAGGCCATGAGAAAGTAAAGATAGTGATCACACCAAATAAACATCCTAGACAGTATATGCTACACACACAAGTATGCGGCAGTTACTGTGCCTGTATGGTGCCTATTGATTGTCCATCAGTGTGGGACTAATAATATTTATAAATTCTTCTTCCTGTTGAAGATGAGGGTATATAAGTAGGTTTAATTATGTATAGAAGATAGGTATCTAGTAAGCAACAAAGGCAAAATTCTAATTGAGTCTAACCCTTGTTCTTTAATAGAAGCTTTCTTGGCTCTGACAGTACCCGACTAACACAGAAGTAGAGGCTCACAGCCATTCTTTGAACTGAGTACAGGGTCCCCAATGAAGGAGTTAGAGAAAGGACAGAAGGAGCTGAAGGGTTTGCAGCCCCTTAGGACGAACAACAATATGAACTAACTAGAACCCTCAGAGCTCCCAGGGACTCTACCACCAACCAAGGACTATACATGGTGGGACTGACTGTTCTGGCAGCATGTGTATTGTAGAGGATGGCCAAGTCAGTCATCAATGGGAGGAGAGGACCTTGGCCCTGTGAAGGTTCTGTGCCCCAGTGTAGGGGAATGACAGGGTCAGTAAGTGTAAGATGGTGGGGAGGGGGGAGGCAACAGGGGTTTGTTCTTGTTTTTTGTTTTTGTTTTTGGAGGGGAAACTGGGAAATATGACATGTAAATAAAGAAAATATCTAATAAATAAAAATAAAAATAAAAAAGTTAACACGATAAAAGAGATCTCAAATAATTCAACAATAAAAAAAATAGAAGCTTTCTTATATCACCTTACAAAGAGCATGAGGTGGCTGGAGACTTACAAGCATCCATCGCACCCACATCAGATTTCTCACAATTGCCCACAGCTCTAGGTTTAGAAGATGTGATGCCTTCCTCCACTTGCATGCATGTAGTACATATAAACTTACATAAGCAGACACACCACACTAAAAAAGGAATTTGCCACCAAATCAAATGTAAAACTAGGGTACAAGAGATAGACAAAAGGGGCGTAGAAAAATGAGTGGAGAGAAAATGTACTAAAACAGACTTTGTTCAGAAATGCCACAATGACATCTAATACCTTGTATGTTAACCTAATTAAAAAAAAAAAGAAAAGAAAAGATATGAACAGGAATGTGACTAAACACAAATTAGGTTGATAAAGCAATGGATCTGTTTTCACAGTATACTTTCTTTATAGCTATGCTTGGTGATGCTAATGGCTTTAGAATAATTTTAGTTTTGTGAAATGCATTCAAAGTCTTTACAGGTATTATAGTGCCATGATTTCCAAAAGGCAAACTGAAATGTGGTACTCTGGTATCCCTTTCTTTAATTGAGCCGTTAAAATATATATCATTTGAATGAAATTATAATGGTTTCATTAACCTATTTTGCCCTTTCTCAGATATGACTATAAATGTGATAGGAAATTAAAATTGCCCATTGCTTGAGGAAAGCAATCAATTGACCAATATGCTTATATATTGTCTAGCCACCTTCCCTACTGAACAGAAAAGCTGGAGGGAGAGGATCATTGAAAATATTTATTTTTCCATATAAAAAAGAATAAGGGCTAGGCTCAAAAGGACAATGAATCATCCTTACAGAAACAATGGCGCAAGATCTGGGTTCATGACGATTTCTACTTTAAAAATTATGGTAAGGCAAATCAGCTTTTCTTGTCATATGGAATGCATAAATGCATATAGATTCAGAAATTTTCTGATGCGAGCTTTAGACGGCTTGGCAAATAACACATCTTTCAACATAGGATGATTGCGAGCGATGTCTACAGCAAAACAGGCTATGAAGCACTCACAGGTGTGCACGTTCACTTCCTGGATGCAGTACAAGCCAGCTGCTCTATAAGGCACAAGGACTTGCATATTTGGTCAATTGGTTTTTTTCATCTTCAAATCTGGAAAGGAATCAATGACATAGAGATGTCACGAGGAAACAAAAAAAAATATAAAACTAATTTGATACTTGAAAAAAAAGGGAAAGTAAAGTTAGAAAGGTCTGCACCAGTGCCTCGGCCTATCTGGGAAGCAAGCATGTCTGACTCTTCCGCTTTGGGGACGCTTTTCCTTCTATGAGGTTGCCTTGTCCAACTTCCATGGAAGGGCTTTTGCCTTGTCATACTGTATTTTTTGTTATGGTTGGTTGATGTCTCTTCGTAGCCTGCTCTTTTCTGAAGAAAGAAGGAGGGGGAGTGGCTCTGGGGGAGAAGGGAGGTCAGGGGGAACTTGGAGAAGTGAAGGGAAGGAAAACTTGAATCAGGATGTATTGTATGAGAGAAGACTTTGTTTTCAGAAAAGAAAGAGAGAGAAGTAAGAAAAGGTGGAGTCCTGCATCGCATGCCTTTCAGTGTATAATCAAGTCTTTTATTGTATCTGCTTCTTGCCTTGTCCCCCCTCTCTTCTTTTTATTGCTCTCTCTCTCCCTCTCGCCTGCCTTCCCTCGCTTCCCTACTGTCTGGGTTTCTCTCTCTCTCTCTCTCTCTCTCTCTCTCTCTCTCTCTCTCTCTCTCTCTCAGAATTTTGCTACCAATTTTTCTAAAATCTTAACAAATATCATATACTACTAACTTCACTCAGGGGTGGCACAAACACTCCCGAGGTTTGTACCTGTCGGCAAACCTGTCTCTGCTACCTATGTAGGTAAACCTGTAGTCTATGAGTAAAGATTACACTGAAACCTATTTCTTAAATGATTTTCTTTCCAATGAACATTCACAGATTTATTTTTTCTGTAGAGTATGTGTTGTGATAAAAAAAAAAAAACCCGAAAGAGATATAAAAATATGTTCTGGGCACCCCCCTCCCCCAGAGGGACAAGACACACACCTATGGTATAGTATAGAATAGAGTTTATTTAGGCCATGGGGAGGGGAGTGAAGAGGGTAGCAGAGGCAGAGAAAGGCAGAGAGAAGGAGAGAGTAGAGAAGTAGGGGCTGGCCATGACCACATGGAGAGATGGGGGGAAGGGAATGGGGAGAGAGGGGGAAAAAGAGGCAAGAGGCAAGGGAGAGAAGTGGGAGTAAGAGAGAGGAGGGGGCAAGCTGCCCCTTTTATAGGACCAGGCCTCCATTACCAGGTAACCATGGGAAGGAGCATACCTGGCTACTACCAGGTATCTGCGGGGGTGGAGTTTATACAGAATGCTAACAGTATGTCCACTTACCTCTCAGCAAACAGCCTGAGCCTGATTTTAGATTTTTGGTTCGGTTTGGTTTGGTTTGTTTTTTTTTGTTCTTTGTTTTTTGTTTTTGCTTTTGTTTTTGTTTTGTTTTGTTTTTGGAGGGGAGAACTTTCCTTTCAGGATCTTTGAGTTGCATTGCAGTGATAACAAACTTAAGGGAAAGTCAGCAAAAATATAGGGAACAATAGAGTACGTGGTTAGAAAATAAAACTGATTTAATTTTGTTGAAAGGACCCCAAAGCTTTTCGGAAATAACTAATGGCTACAGACTTTTGTGAACATCATCAAGGAATGGCCTGGAATCATGCATTTTACTTAAACGATTACTTGTAGTGTTAATGATGGAGTTAATGATATTTATCTCTTTGCTTATAGTAAAAATAATTTCATATAAAATTCATGTTATATCTTATTTTCTGAAGCCTTGAACATTTCAGAGATGTGTGGAGCTGTGGAAATCCTGAGTAAGCCTGTAAAGAGTAGAAGAAATCCTTAGTGAACATGAATTATTGACATGGCATAGCCTCAGACCCACGAGAAATTGTCGAAATGTCTTTCTCATACAGGCTTGAAATGGCCAAAGCTCTCCTCTAGTTCACAGTATGTCCAAACACCAGAGCTTTCTCCTCCTTACAGTTTACAGTATCAAACTGCTTGCCTACAGAGACATCCCAAGTAGACTACCACAACGCCTCTTGTTACTAAGACATTTCAATGACCCAAGATGCTTTAATTTTTCATTCCTCACTTGTTATTGTATTTAACATAGCAGTTTAGACTTTGTGGTGCAGAAAGTAGAAGGAAAACATGGGTGTGCAGATTTGTGACACAGTGCTTGTTATCATGTATAAAACTATAGCTTCAAGAAAGAAAGAGAAGTATAAACAGACAGGCTGAAGGAATGAGGAAGAATGAAAGAAAAAAGGAAGGAAGGAAGGAAAGAAGGAAGGAAGAAAGGAAGGAAAGAAGGAAGGAAGGAAGGAAGGAAGGAAGGAAGGAAGGAAGGAAGGAAGGAAAAAAGGAAAGGAAAGATAAATAAAAAAGAAATAAGAAATAGGTATTTCCCTATTGGATCTGCTTCTATGATGCCTTTCTGTTATAAAGTTATTTTAGATGTTATCTGAATATTATACAAATACGTTTAAACAGCATCCTCTATTGAAATTACATTATTACAAGTTTGTCCCTCTGAGTTAATAGTACCTTTATTATTTATTTTCCATTTTGAATGCAATTTGCTACTCTTCAATGTCCTCATAGAAATAACATTTTATGCAATGTAGTGATGTTGAAAGAAAAACTTTTTACATTTTATCTAGTTTTATATTTGATTGAAAATAAACAAATCCATAAAATCTAATAAGGATGTATCATTAGAAAAAATACTCAAATCATAGCAATTATTGACTCAGACTTAAACTCAAATGCCATCAAATTAAAATATAATACAAAATTTTTTTTAAATCCTGTCAATTTTCTTTTTTTTAAGTTTTATTGCACGATAATGAGAAAAGCTACATGATTTCAATTTATCTGAATTTGTTAACATTTAAAAACATAAATAGAATTAAATCACATTCTTGTCTTCCTCTTGTACCCGAACTCTTCTCAGAGAACCCCCTTCAATACCTACAATATCTTTGTCATATTCTTTAAAATTTATAAAATATTATAACAATAAAAATGAGTATTATAAAAGTTGTTTGATATAAGACAACAATCAATTTAACAGTCTTATGTAGATGCTTATCTACAGCAATACTGAAAATACATATGTTTTTCTCAATATAAATTTTAAATAACTCCAAACATATTAATTGTATATTTCAAAATAATACATCACTACTAATATTTTCTTAAATGAATATAAATATATAAAGTGTTTTTGTTTGTTTGTTTGTTTTACATTTAGTAGAGTTTAAAATCTTGGCTCTTACTATAGTAACTCCATACAAGAGTTATAAACATCAAGCAAAGCATTCAGTCTTACTCTTTGTTGTTCTCTTACAAACCCCATCCCAATTTAATTGTCTACATTTCTTTTGAGTATATAAATACTTTTAAAATATGTAAGCTGTTCTAAAAACCATAGTATAGTATAAAAACATGAAATAAACAATACTACTAATAGAGGGGCTGAGATAGGAGAAGCAAGATCTTAAGATCATTATGTTGTACACAGCAAGATATTATCATGAACAAACAAGCTGAAAGTGTATATGGATTGTAAAAAATTGGACCTATTTCTCCAATTACCAAATTAGAGAGACCATTGGATGACAGTCAATAAATTTCTAATTACTCATATTTTTGGATTTCAATCGATTAGGATATGTTGGTAATATTGATTTTCATATTAAGATATTAAGAAAAAGTAATTGTTGCTTCCTGTTGTTTTTGTTATAAGAGGTGGAATTAGGTTTGTGTGGATTTGTTGAAAGATTACTTTCTTGCTTCTTCTAGGGTATAGTTTTGCTCCTTATGTTGATGTTTTCCATCTATTATCCTTTGTAGGCCTGGATTTGTGGATATTGTGTAAATTTTGTTACACAATATTGTGTAAATAGTGTGAATATTTTGTTTTCTCCATCTAAGATAATTGAGAGTTTTGCTTGGTATTGTAACCTGGGCTGGCATTTGTGTTCTTGTAGGGTCTGTATGACATCTGTCCATAGTTTTCATAGTCTCTGGTGAGAAGTCTGGTATAATTCTGATAGGCCTGCCTTTATATGTTACTTCACCTTTTTCCCTTACTACTTTTAAAATTCTTTCTTTGTTTAGTGCATTTAGTGTTTTTATTACTATGTGATGGGAGGAATTTCTTTTCCGAGCCAGTCTATTTGGAGTTCTGTAGTCTTCTTGTATGATCATGGGTATCTCTTTCTTTAGGTTAGGGAGGTTTTCTTCTATAATTTTATTGAAGATATTTACTGGACCATTACCTTGGGAGTCTTCACTCTCTTCTATACCTATTATCCTTAGGTTTGGTCTTCTCATTGCATTCTAGATTTCTTGGATATTTTGGGCTAGGAGCTTTTTGCTTTTTGCATTTTCTTTGACTGTTGTGTCAATGTCTTCTATGGTGTCTTCTGCCCCTGAGATTCTCTCTTCTATTTCTTGTATTCTGTTGGTGATGCTTGCATCGGTTTTGTATCTCCAGGGTTGTCTCTCTTTCTGATTTCTTTATTGCTTCTATTTCCATTTTTAGATCTTGGAGAGTTTTGTTCATTTCCTTCACCTGTTTGATTGTGTTTTCCTGTAGTTCTTTAAGGTAATTTTGTGTTTCCTCTTTAAGGGCTTCAAGCTGTTTACCTGTGTTCTCCTGTATTTCTTTGAGGGTGCTATTTATGTTTTTCTTAAAGTCCTGTATCATCATCATGAGAAGTGATTTTATATCTAAATCTTGTTTTTCCGGTGTGATGGTGTTTCCAGGACTTGCAATGGTGGGAGTATTGGGTTCTGATGATACCAAGTAACCTTGGTTTGTGTTGCTTATATTCTTACACTTGCCCCACATCATGTGGTTATCTCTAGTGCTACCTGCCCTTGCTAAATCTGACTAGAGCCTGTCCTTCCTGTGATTCTGATTGTTTCAGAACTCCTCAGAGTCAAGTTGTCTCTGTGATCTCATGATTCTGGGATCCTGTGACCCTGGGCTTGTTAGAGCACCTGGGAGTGAAGGTTCCTCTGGGTGTTTTGGGAATGACTGCAGAGTTTGTGCCCAAGGTCTGCTCGGGGCACCAGCCGGCCCAAAAAGACCGGAAGCAACCCAAGCCACTGGGCTGGCAGAGTTTCTGTGTTCTTGGTTCAGCTGGTCCCAGTTACTCCCAGTGTTGGGTCAGGTGTTTTGTCCTCCTCACCTCTGATCTGGGCGTGTTAGAGTGCCTGGGAGTGGAGCTTCCTCTGGGTGTTGTGAGACAGGAACAAACCTGAGCCACTGGGACTGGCGGAGTTCCTGTGTGCCTGGTCCTGCTGGTCCCAGTTACTCCAGGTATTGGGACAGATATTATGTCCTCCTCACCTCTGATCCTCATTAATTTTCTTGACTAAAATTGTTACTATTATACTCATAACTTTTTTCTGTATCTTTTGATTAGCCCAGAGTTATAAAGGACATGGGATTTCTGCACATTGTTCATATTTTGCAAAAATACTATGTAAAGTTTTCAATATAATAAGTGAGCTTGCTACTGCCTCTGTGATTGGATTCTAATCACCTAGTCTTTGAGTCTTTATAATATATATATATATATATATATATATATATATATATATATATATTATATACTGGGGAAGAAAACAGACAAATTCCACCACATGCCATATTTTAGGGAGCTCTTCTAGAAAATAACCTCTTCCTTGTGTATTCCCAGATTTCAGAATATTATCTTCCCATATTTACCAGATGCCTGTCTATTTCTTCATTCTCCTGGCTTTATACTTCTCCATTTTTATCTTGGTATATCAGTGACATTGATTCAATAAGACATAAAATGAATGGCAGTATATCCTAGGCTTATTTAAGCCTAAAGGAGATGTTGGTTTTCTGCTAGGTATGATGACCACTAAATCCAGGAAGATACACAGTATGTCTATAAAGTCGTGGAGAATTCAGATCCTAAGCTAATCTGTATGACTAAAAGATATTGTGTGGAAAAATATCTTTTATTTGCCAAATGTAATTGTTGTCTCAGAGGCTTAATATCTATATTCTAGCCAGAGGGATTAAAGATGTGTCATTCCAGCCAGATAATATAAACCTATAAGGTGTTTGGACACAATCTCTAATCATTGCAACCATATTGCTGGATCAAAATTCCTCTAGAATTGTGAGCTGACTGAGTCCACACATGCACAGCTTACCCTTTCTATTCTTTCTGTACTTTGGTTGGGTTCAACTAAGCTGTAACACCTCTCTAAGCTAACTGATTCAAACTGTTTCCTTTTGGTTTCTGATTGAATTGCTGTGCTTGGCCTTATGCTAACTTTGTCAGTATGTTCTAATCTTCTGGATTTTTATTCTGTCTCATTCTATCTTCACTGAGTGCCTAGCTTGTTCTTTCTGCAACCTGTAAAACTGCCCTGATAAAATTGTCTCCTCTCCAAAATCATTCTGACAAATCTTTTTCTATTCATCACTTTGTTCAACATCCCCCCTATTAGATGCCACTTGCAAAAAATGGCTGTTTTCTTCTACAAACTAACCTTATTTACATTGTTTGGGATTAAATGTGTATACTTGGGTATGTCTATATTCTAGCCAGGGGGATTAAAGATGTATTGTTCCAGCCAGATCACATAAACCTATAAGGTGTTTGGACACAATCTCTAATCATTGCAGCCATGTTGCTGGATTAAAATTCCTCTAGAATTATGAGCTGACTGAGTCCACACATACACAGCCCACCAACATAGGTATGCAGATATGTATGTAGATGGTTTCTGTAAACAAAAGATTTTATTGTTACTACAATATTTACAACCTGAGCTGCAATGTTGAGATCAGAAGTCCTTGTTAATGATAGAAGCTTTTTTGCCTCCAGTCATCCACAGCTCACAGGTCTAGCCTTAAAATTATTCATCTTTATCAAAGCTATCCCACACTGGCAGACTTCTGCCCTTCTTCATTCAAACTCAAAAATATATTGTATGGACAACTGTGAGAGTGAGTTTTTAAAATAAGTTAATCAGTTAATCATAGATACATAGAAGAACAAAACTAAGAACCCGTCCAGTTCTGGCCAAGGATTAAATCCATGGTCCCTGTCCCTATAACTGCCAGGCTAATTTTTATTTCCTGCTCTCTTCTTCAGCAAATCCTGTTGGGAAGACCTTTAATGTGGCATTCAGACAGAAGCTCATGTCATTCCTAAAAGACATCTTTATCTTGACCCAATTCTACAACTTCCTTCAGATATATTAATAAAAAATAAAACTTAAAAATACCTTCATCTCTAAGATTAAAAATGTCTATATTATATATTGGTCCCTAATGATATTTCTGTGAGATAAGGTAGCTTCCCTGCTTTTTACATTATTTTTATCTCTAGAGTTGTCTATTATTTCATATCTTCTTTTTAACGTAGTTTGTTCATTTTACTTTTTTTCTTTTTTTTAGTTTTCAGTTAAACAGTCTTATTTCCTTAGTCTTTCATATATTGTCTTTCATATATTATTACAGTTCATTTTGAATTCAGGAGTGAATTACACTCTTCCCCTGTGCAAAAACAAAGAAACTAAGAAAAGTGGGCAAATGGGAATGTGCAAAGAAGCCACCGCAGATGTAAAGCTAATCCAGAACAGTTTACAAACATTATACAGGGAGAGGGAAGCAAAAGCAGAAAGGTAACTAACAGACTTAGTTAGGAATTCCAGGTAAACAAATGTGCCCAAGGACAGCCATAGTTTGGGTCACAGTCCCTTTGCACTAAAGGCAAAAGAGCCATGTTAATAGAAGATGAGATTTAAATTACATTGCAAATAAAGAATTATCTTTCTAGGAAGAGAATAGTTTGAGAATAATCTCGTGTCACTAATCTCAGTAAAATAGAAAAGAAGTATGCCCAGTTGTGACAATCACTTCCTTCTTGTCTCTTCTCCATTGGCTAATTCTCCCACGTTAGTGAAATTTTAAAGGAAGTCAAACATAGTTGTATTATCCCTGAGATCATTCCCACAAGTGTCTTTCCCTGTGCTTGGAATAGGTGAGTATAAGATAAAGGTGGAAGAGTTTACCGGAACCACAGTTGAAAGTCTTCCAATTCATTGTCACTTAAGTTGTTTCAAAGTGTTTGATTTAATTTATGAAATCTCCAAAGAATTGAAATACATTAGTCAAGTGGGAAACAGCATGAAATGCAGTTTTCCAGGGAGCACTCGCATTCTGTCTCTGATTTGACTTACTTTCCCAGAAATGACCGCTTCTTAAGAGTGGTTAGACTACATAGACATACAAAAGCTTGACAAAAAAAGTTGGACTCATGTTTCTGGCACGTTGAGTTATGAAACCTTCACAGACGTTCCCCTACCACTGAGTGCAGGCTGTTTACAGTGATGAGGGAAACGTCTTCACTCATTTCCACGATGTTCAGACAGATGGTCTCAAAGAAAAACTGTTTGTGTTGTTATTGTTTTCCTGATCAAACATTTGCTTCATTAAAATAATATGTGTGTGTGTGCTTTATTTTCCCCTTAGACTATAGTTCTGCAGTGTCCCACAGTCTCTGCATTTCTCATCCTACTGAGCTAACTAATGTGTCTTATGTCATGCTATAAAAAGTCTGGAGGTCATTATCCAGTTATGTTGGTGTTCAACTCTTTTAGAGAGATCTTCAAAACAAAAATCTTAATTGAAGCATCCAAAGATAAACATTTTAAAATATTTTAGTAAATAATATATTAAAATATGCTAAATTCAACCATGGTTATTCGTTGGGGTTCTTTTATCCTTGACCTCCTTACCGTGATTCCTAGCCAATAAATCACTTCCTTGTTCTTTGGCTGGTATACTGTACCAGCACAGATTCTTTCCACTCTCTTGTTCCCAAAGTTCTTTTATAAAGACCTCGGCTATCATCTAAGAAAAAGGAGCACCACCATTGTTTGGTTGTTGCTGTTTTTTCCTAGGGTCAAACCATCCTGCGGCATTTTACTGGTCATCCCTCTTATTTTTCACATACTTTAGCTATCTGTGGTATGTTTTATCCTTACCTGTCTTTCTTTTTTCATTATGTGGTCTCTCTAGACCCTATATTTCTGAGTGAATTTCAACTTCCAAGTCTTCAATGGGACTTCTCAGCCTCTCTGTTCCTTTAAACATTTCTGCAGCTATTTTGCTCTTTAGAGCTGTTGGCTAGATTCCTTCCCAGGGGAATTTTTTTTATATCATTTTTAAACATGAGCCACCACTTTGTGACATCTGGAAAGGTGAACAGGGATTCTCTCCCCATGATCATCGCTCTTATATTTTTTAATTTCTTCTTTCTCTCATAGGGATATTCTTAACCTCTAAATACCTCTGCCAAACTACTTAGTTTTGAGAAATTAATTTCAGCTATTATCATACCAAGTTGAGAAAAGCTAACATTTCTCACATTGCCTTATTCAGTCTCTATATTTCCTTGTGTAAAAACATTATCAATTCTCTGACCCTATTTCAGGGATTTGTTTTCCTTGATAACTAGTCAGAACAATAAGTGTGTCTAAGTTAGTATGTTTCAATCTGGTACTACAGACTGGCTGAATATTTTAATTATTGGCAAGTGTTTTAGAGAAAAGCAAGCCTTGAACTATAGCCATTTATGAACTGAATGGCTTTTTATTTCATGTTTCTTTATTTCATGGATGTAATACTAATATGTTTTTTGCAAAGTGTGTGGTTCTTGTCATATTTCAGATGCATATGGTACATGTGACATAAAATGTACCACATTAAATAATAGTTCTTCATTTGCAGAGATGTATTAATATCTGTGTGCTAATTTGTGTGTGTCCCTTTCTACATGATTTCCAGCTATAAAGTGCATAATTTGTATGTCATGTCCAGCTCATTTGTCATATGAATTACAATATGACATGCAGAACAGTTCTGATGCCAGAACATAAAATCTTATTCATTAATAACTCTTTCTCTATATATTCAGCTCTACATAAATACTCCTGTGCAGTTTTTTTTTTT
>JADRCC010253902.1:0-11242 GCA_019843855.1 Hylomyscus alleni | reverse complement strand
ACAGAAGCTTTGCAATTTTATGAGGTCCCATTTGTCAATTCTTGATCTTAGAGCATAAGCTATTGGTGTTCTGTTCAGGAAAATTTCCTCTCTGCTCATTTGTTCCAGGCTATTCCCCACTTTCTCTTCTATTAGTTACAGTATATCTGGTTTTATGTAGAGGTCCTTGATCCACTTGAGCATCAGCTTTTTACAAGGAGATAGGAATGGATCGATTTGCATTTTTCTACATGCTGACCGCCAGTTGAGCCAGCACCATTTGTTGAAAATGCTGTCTTTTTTCCATTGGATGGTTTTAGCTCCTTTGTCAAAGATCAAGTGACCATATGTGTGTGGGTTCATTTCTGAGTCTTCAATTCTATTCTATTGATCTACCTGCCTGTCACTGAACCAATATCTTGCAGTTTTTATCCCAATTGATCTGCAGTACAGCTTAAGGTCTGGGATGGTGATTCCCCCGAAGTTCTTTTATTGTTGAGAATAGTTTTCACTATCCTGAGTTTTTTGTTATTCCAAATGAATTTGAGAATTTCTCTTTCTAACTCTATAAAAGGATTGAGTTGGTATTTTGATGGGGATTGCCTTCAATCTGTATATTGCTTTTGGCAAATGGACATTTTTTACTATATTAATCCTGCCAATCTATGAGCATGGGAGGTCTTTCCGTCTTCTGAGGTCTTCTTCAATATCTTTCTTCAGAGAATTGCAGTTCTTGTCATACAGATCTTTCACTTGTTTGGTTAGAGTCACACAAAGATACTTTAAATTGTTTGTGGCTATTGTGACGGATGTCATTTTCCTAATTTCTTTCTCAGCCTGTTTATTCTTTGAGTATAGGAAGGCTACTGATTTTTTTGAGTTTAATTTTATATCCAGCTACTTTGTAGAAGTAGTTTATCAGGTTTAGGAGTCCTCTGGTAGAATTTGTGGGGTCACTTAAGTATACTATCAGGTTATCTGCAAATAGTGATATTTTGACTTCTTCTTTTCCAATATCTATCCCTTTGACCTCCTTTGTTTTCTAGCTAGAACTTCAAGTAATATATTGAATAGATAGGCAGTCTTATCTAGTCCCTGATTTTAGTGGGATTGCTTTGTTTCTCTCCATTTAGTTTGATGTTGGCACTGGTTTGCTGTATATTGCTTTTACTATGTTTAGGTATATTCCTTGAATTCCTGATCTTTCCAAGACTTTTAACATGAAGGGATGTTGAATTTTGTTAAATGTTTTTTCAGCATCTAATGAAATGATCATGTGTTTCTTTTTCTTTGAGTTTGTTTATGTAGTGCATTACGTTGATGAGTATCTTTATATTGAAACACCCTTTCATCCATGGGATGAAGCCTACTTGATTGTGGTGAATGATCGTCTTGATGTGTTCTTGGATTCAGAATTTTATTAAGGTCTGAAGTTCTCTTTCTTTGTTGGGTCTTTGTGAGATTTTGGTATCAGCATAACAGTGCCTTCATAGAACGAATTGGGTAGTGTTCTGTTTCTCTTTTGTGGAATAGTTAGAAGAGTATTGGTATTAGGTCTTCTTTGAAGGTCTGATAGAATTCTGCACTAAATCTATCAGGTCCTGGGCTTTTGTTGGTTGAAAGACTTTTAATAACTGTTTCTACTTCTTTAGAAGTTATGAGACTGTTTAGATTGTTTGTCTGATCCTGATTTAACTTTGGTATTTGGAATATATATAGAAAATGTGCATTTCATCCAGATTTTCCACTTTTGTTGAGTACGGGCTTTTGTAGTAAGACCTGATTTTTTAAATTTCCTCAGATTCAGTTGTTATACCTCCCTTTACATTTTTGATTTTGTTAATTTGGATACTGTCTCTGTGGCCTCTGGTAGTCTGACTAAGGGTTTATCTATCTTGTTGATTTTCTCAAAGAACCAGTTCCTGGTTTTGTTGATTCCTTGCATGGATCTTTTTGTTTCTACTTGGTTGATTTCAGCCCTGAGTTTGATTATTTCCTGCCATCTACTCCTCTTGTGTGTATTTGCTTCTTTTTGTTCTAAAGCTTTCAGTTGTACTGTTAAGCTGCTAGTGTATGCTCTCTGCAGTTTCATTTTGGAGGCATTCAAAGCTATGAGTCTTTCTTTTTGCACTGCTTTCATTGTGTCCCGTAAGTTTGGATATGTTGTGCTTTCCTTTTAAATAAATTCAAAAAAGTCTATAATTTGTTTCTTTATTTTTTCCCTTGGCCAAGTTGTCATTGAGTAGGGCGTTGTTCAGCTTCTGTGTATATGTGTGCTTTCTGTTGTTTTTGTTGTTATTAAAGACCAGTCTTAGTCTATGGTGATCTGATAGGGTACATGGGATTATTTCAATCTTCTTGTATCTGTTGAGGCCTGTTTTGTGACTTATTATGAGGTCAGTTTTGGAGAAGGTACCATGAGGTGTTGAGAAGAAGAAATATTCTTTTGTTTTAGAATGAAATGTTCTGTATATATCTTTTATATCCATTTGTTTCATAAGTTCTGTTAGTTTCACTGTCTCTGTTTAGTTTGTGTTTCCATGATTTGTCTGTTGCTGAGAGTGGGGTGTTGTAGTCTCCCAATGTTATTGTGTGAGGTACAGTGTTTGCTTTGAACTTTAGTAAAGTTTATTTTATGAATGTGGTTGTTCTTTGTATTTGGATCATAAATAGTCAGAATTGAGTTCTGCTTGGTAGATTTTTCCTTGGATGAGTATGAAGTGTCCTTTCTTATCTTTTTGATGACTTTTTGTTGAAAGTCTATTTCATTCGATATTAGAATGGCTACTCCAGCTTGTTTCTTCATATCATTTGCTTGGAAAATTGTTTTCCAGCCCTTTACTCTGAGGTAGTGTCTGGTTTTTGTCACTGAGGTGTGTTTCCTGTATGCAGCAAAATCCTGGGTCCTGTTTTCTTATCCAGTCTGTTAGTCTATGTCTTTTTTAAAAATTAGATATTTTCTTTATTTACATTTCAAATGATATCTCCTCTTCTGGTTACCCCTCCAAGGTTACCCCTCCAAAAAACAAAAACAAAAACAAAAACAAAAACAAAAACAAAAACAAAACCCTGTTTCCTTCCCCCTTCCCCTGCTCACCAACCCACCGTCTCCCACTTCCTGGCCCTAGCATTCCCCAACACTGGGGCATAAACCTTCACAGGACCAAGGGCCACTACTCCCATTGATGACCAACTAGGCCATCCTCTGCTATACATATGCTGCTAGAGCCATGACTCTCACCATATATGCTCTTTGGTTGATTGTTTAGTCCCTGGGAGCTCTGAGGGTACTAGTTAGTTCATATTGTTGTTCGTCCTTAAGAGGCTGCAGACCCTTCAGCTCCTTGGGTCCTTCATTGGGGACCCTATGCTCAATCCAATGGGTGGTTGTAAGTCTCCACTTCAGTATTAGTCAGGAACTGTCAGAGCCTCTCAGGAGACAGCCATATCAGGCTCCTGTTATCTAACACTTGCTGACATCTACAATAGTGTCTGGGTTTGATGATTGAATATGGAAAGGATTCCCAGGTGGAGCAGTCTCTGGATTGTCCTTCTTTCAGTCTCTGCTGTTAAGAGAAACTAAGAAATTTTTGCTTTCTGTTATTTTTGTTGTTAGAGGTGGGATTATGTTTATGTGGCTATCTTCTTTTGGGTTTGTTTGAAAGAAGATTACTTTCTTCCTTTTTCTAAGGTACAATTTTCCTCTTTGGTGTTTTCTATCTATTATCCTTTGTAGGGCTGAATTTGTAGAAAGATATTGTGTAAATCTTCTTTTGTCATGGAATATCTTGGTTTCTCCATCTATGTTAATTGAAAGTTTTACTGAATATAGTAACCTGGACTGGCAATTTTGTTCATGTAGGACCTGTATGACATCTGCCCAGGGTCTTCTAGCTTTCATAGTCTATGGTGAGAAGTCTGCCATAATTCTGATAGGTCTGCCTTTATATGTTACTTGACCTTTTCCCCTTACTGCTTTTATTATTCTTTCTTTGTTTTGTGCATTTGGTGTTTTGACTATTATGTGACAGGAGAAATTTCTTTTCTGGTCCAATCTATTTGAAGTTCTATAGGCTTCCTGTATGTTCATGGGCATTTCATTCTTTAGGTTAGGGTAATTTTCTTCTATAATTTTATATATTTAGTAAAGTTTCTTTCATGACTTCCATAATTTTCTTATATAATTTCTTCTGTATTTTACTGGTCCTTTAATTTGGAAACCTTCGCTCTCTTCTATACCTATTATCCTTAGGTTTGGTCTTTTCATTGTGTCCTGAATTTCCTGGATGTTTTGGGTTAGAAGCTTTTTGCATTTTCTTTGACTGTTGTGTCAATGTTTTCTATGGTATCTTCTACCGCTGAGATTCTCACTTCTATCTCTTATATTCTGTTTGTGATGCTTGCATTTATGACTCCTGATCTCTTTCCTAGGTTTTCTACCTTCATGGTTGTCTTCTTTGTAATTTCTTTATTGTTTCTATTTCCATTTTTAGATCTTGGATGGTTTTGTTCATTTCCTTCACCTGTTTGTGTTTTCCTGTAATTCTTTAAGGGATCTTTGTGTTTCCTCTTTAAGGGCTTCTAGCTGTTTACCTGTATTCTCTTGTATTTCTTTAAGGGAGTTATTTATGTCCTTCAAGTCCTCTATCATCATCATCATGAGAAGTTGTTTCATATCAGTCTTGCTTTTCTTGTATGTTGGGATATCCAGGACTTGCTGTGGTGGGAGAACTGGGTTCTAATGATGTCACGTAGCCTTGGTTTCTGTTACTTATATACTTGCCCTTGTCTCTTGGCATCTGTTTATCTCTGCTGTTTGTGGTCTTCTAAAACTGTGATCATATCCACAATTGTAAAGCAGGTTTCCAGACCCACATAGGTATAGTATCTAAGTTTCTTTGGTTTTGTTTGCTGTGAAGGTTCAGGTATTGGGAATTCTGTTGCTTGGTAACAAGAATTCAGAAGTCCCATGTTCTTTCTGAATATCCTTTTGGGGTCAGGTGCTTTATATATTACATTATCCAGAATTGAAATTTTCCTGTTTATCTTCTGTGTCCCTTAACTCTGTCTCTACATAGTTTGCAGTAATTGCCAAAAGTGGGCCAAAATATTTTATAGGAAGGTCAAATTAAAGACTTGAAAGAGCAGATACCACAGTATTTGGTGTAGCTCAGTTGATAAGGTGCTTGTCCAGTGTATACAAACCCTGAGTCCCATCCTGTCCTCAACACCAAGTAAAAACATGTATGAATGTTTCATAGCAGTAAGCCCAGTGCATAAGAGGTAAAGATAGGAGGATCAAAAGTCCAAGGTCATCCTTGGCTCATAGCAAGAGTGGGGCCAACCTGGGTCACTATCTCAAAAAAAATCAAATTCAACAGAAAATAAGCCAAATGTTCTTAAGGATTTATATTTATGAATTCAGTGAAATTATGTTGTGATGTGCTGATGTCCAAAAAAGAGTTCTGGAGAGGAGCAAAGAATTGTGAAAAGCAAAGGTGCTAAGCCTCTCTTCTATGTTCCTACAAAATGTCAAAAAATTGGCCTATTAGAAATAAAGGTTTAATATTACAGAAATTTTCAGACCTCTGAGTTTGCAGATAATTGGTACTTAAGAATCAATATCAGTGGGTTACAGCCCTTTACTCTGGCAGGTAGTGATTCATCTAGAGTGGTGCATATAGATATTATGACTTTTGAGGATTAAAATATTTAATGCAAAAATTCCAGTCCTTTTCCATATTTCACTACTTATGGAAATATATGTTCCCAGGTAGCTTACTAGCTATTAGAATGCATTAACTATTGGTATTATTTTAATGATGATAAAACCTCATGGACTTTATTCTTTCTGCTTGTTGGTGTGGCTCACAAGATACACTGAAGAAATATGGTACAGATATAGACATGTTTTTCTCTTTCATCCTTTCTTTTCCTTTGTTTTTCAAGACAGGGTTTCTCTGTATAGCTCTGGCTATCTTGGAATTTTGTAGACCAGGCTGGCCTCAAACTCAGAGATCTGACTGCCTTTGCCTCCAGAGCACTTGGACTAAAGGTATATGACACCACACCTGGCTGGCATGTTTTTCATATATGGCAATCCTCTCTTACCTATGGAAGAGTATATTATAAGATTCCCTATGAATGATACAAATTGCAAATACAATTGAACATACATATACTATAGTTTTTTCTATGTACCCTATAATATTGCTACACAGAAAAAGTGCTAAATTGTTTGTACATTGTTTATGCACTGATATTTCCTTTCCATCACTATCCTTGTTCCTTGAGCCCAGTGCTATGTAATAAAATAGGGGTTCTTTGAATACAATCTCTTCACTAATACAACAGTAGATCTGATAATAAGGATGGTGGGCATATTACTAAAGGGTGGGCATTATATACAGCCTGGATACTCTAGAAAAGGGGATGAGACAGAGTGAGATGAAGATAGATTTTTTTCATATTATTCAGAATGTAGACAATTTAAATCTTATTATTTTTAGAATAAGATTAATGTTTAATGTTTTGGTCTATAGTTGACTATAGTTAATTAAAACTTAAAATCTTATCCTACAAAACTACCCATAAGGGAGGGAATTCAGTATTTCCATTTAGCTACTCAAGGCTGCATTCTTCTAAAGTCCATGTTCCTTTTGACTTATCTCCCCATCCTCAAAACAGTCTGAGAATCCAAAGTCTTACTAGTCCTAGTAACAGTCAAATATCTCTCATACTCAAGTAGGGGATATAGTTGTGCCTAATGAGCACATTGTTTGCCCATGCTTCTAGAAGCCATGATATTTTATTGTTGAACCCACTTTCTGGATACTAGGGAGACTTATTTAATAAGGCCTTGGCTAAATTTTGGAAACATATATCATTGTCTCTTTTAGGGAAAACATGCCATTATCACAATGTAGAATCAATAAGGGTGTACTTTTTGATAGTGTTCATATTTCATATATATTCATGATAAATGCACCAAAGTCCAAATATTTAATTGACTTATATATAATATGTAGAAACAGAGTATAGAACTTTTGTGACACCTATAAGAAATGACCACAACATTGGTGACTTAAAACAATAAAAATTTATTCCCTTACAATTCTGAATGTCAGATGTTCAAATTCAGTTCTATTCACCCAAAACAAAGATATTGTCAGGGTTATGATCTAATCTCTCTGGAATTCTAGGAGTGAATCTATTCCTTGCCTCTTCCCACTTTTAGGGGTTGCCAACACTCCTTTGTTCATAGACATATCACTTCAAACTATGCTTTTGTGCTCACAAGGCCTTCTGTTCTTATACATGTGTCAAATATCCCTTTGCCTCCCTCATATGTGGACACTTTCCAATATTTCAGAATAAAGGCCCCATGTCAAGATCAATAACGTAATCTTATATGCAAAGTCTTTAGCATCTAAAGTAACAGTCATGGGTTCTGGAAATCAGGTTGTGGACATGTTTTTCAGGACCATTACTTAGCCTACTGCAAGTAGTCAAATTAAAATTCAAGTAGAATTTGTGATGCATATGATGCACTTGTCTTTTCCTTATTTGAAGAAACTCACAACACTGAGAAAGACTTACCATGAAAATATTGACTGAACAGGTAATGTAAGCGAGCAGTGAAGTGGCATCCAACAAAAAGGATGCTAATGACTCCACAATGTGGTCTGAGACAGAAAGTTCATCAGTTATGGCTGTTGGAAAATATTGAAAGGAACGCATGAAACTTTTGGTAGTTCTGAAAATAATTTATTCATTTAAACAACTCTAGCAAACAAGTGCAGCTTAGTCTTCATTCAGTCCCCCAACAACCAGAGTGGGAGCTGTCTCTGAATCTGTCGTCTGCCTGTGGACCCCATTTTCCAACTGGGCCATCTTGTCTGGCCTCAGTGGGAGAGGATACCCTAGTTCTGCAGTGACTTGATGTGCTATGGCGGAGTGCTAGGGGGTCCTCCTGCTTTTTAGAGGAGAAGGGGAGGGGGTGGGGGAAGAAGCTGTGTGAAGGAGGTACTGGGAGGAGAGGGAGGCTGATACTGAGAAGTAAAATGAGTAAATAAATTAATGAAAACATTACATTGAAATCTATGAAGTGTTTGGAAAAAGTAACACCAACTGTATGGGCATTATTCCCCTTCTTCCTGGTTTAAATTCTAGCAGTGCAGAATGTGTTAACTAAGCACATATTGCATACACAGTTCGTAAAAAGTGTCTTTTGTCCGTATAATGCAAACGACACTAGAGGGAAATAAATAAATGCAGAATCAGTGTTTCCAATTGCATTAGCTGGAAGCAAAGCGGGACAGTGAAAAGCTCAAAACATAAATGACACTTAAAAATAAATGCTTGAGTGACTTCCAGCCCATCTGATCCCTATTTCCTCAAGCACCAATCATTTGCTGTCCCAGCTGAAATGGATGACTTCTGTCTTGCTGGTGCTTACACACATGCACATTTGTTTATTCTCCAAAGATGATTCTTCATCATGAGGTATTGGAAACAGATTCTCTAGGGAAAACATCTGTTCAGCTGTGATGCTAGCATCTGCCATGTTAGGTGTGCTCAGGAAAAGCACTTTATACTGGTGACCCAGGGACCAGAATTCTGCAAATAGACATGGTACCAAAGACAGATGAGACACATCTTTACTCCACGGCTCCTGCAAAATTGGGAGCAATATTCAGAGGTCTGGCTCACTTCTGTCTGTGCCAAGCACAAAGCACATAAATGAGTTGACCCTAGGCACTCTACGTCCTATCACTTCTATGCAGAGCTCACTTAGCAAAAGGCCCTCAAGGCAAAGTAGACCTGCCTGTGCACTACAGTTTCATCACTAGATCATTTTCTGTTGCATGTTGGTGATCTGAGGTCTTGGACTTAGCCTCGTGTCTGACAGATGTAAGACACTGTATAAACATTAGGAACACAAACACTGCACCATGTTTCAGATTCTTGGCCCTGCCACTGACTGGGTGGGCTTGGGAAAGTTCCTTACCTTTTCTGAATTTCTATTTTCATCATGTGTAAAATACCAACAATTATTATTTTCAGTAGGTATATTGTAATATGTTAATGTTTGCTTTTCTTTCTATTTAAATATTTCTGAATATGAGAGTTGGTGTTTTCCATTAAATAGGACAAAAAAATAAAAGGTCACTATCCCTTTCCTCTCCATCTGGGACTCAAGGTGTTTGACACCAACCCAGAGGTCACTGACTTTATCCATTTATTTTAATATTGATTTTAAAATTACATTTTATATGTTCTATGAGGACACATGCCTACATGAGTGTGTGTGTCTGTGTGTGTCTGTGTGAGCATGTGCATGTGCATGCCTGTGTGTGTGTATGTGTGTGTGTGTGTGTGTGTGTGTGTGTGTGTGTGTGCTTGCCCCACTGTGCATGTATAGTGGTCAGAGGACAACTTACAGGAATCTGTTGTTTGTTCTTTTGGAGATTCTGGAGATTGAACTCAGGTTGTCAGACTTGGTGGCAGGTTCTCTTAGCCAATAAGCCATCTTTCTGGTTCTTCATCTTTGTTGATGTTGTTGGTGTTTTTAATTCATTCTATTTCATCCTGGGTAATTTTAGTTTTCTGTCTTCAGTTATACTAATCTGTTATTCTGGTGGTTTCAATCTGCTATAAAAGGCATTCAGCAATTTAAGATTTTTTATGTGGCATATTCTCAATTCTAGAATTTGGTTTTGGATATATTTTAGAGTTTACAAATTTCTGCTGAGGCCTACAGTCTTCTGCTATTTTTACCCATTTTTCTTGTAAATTTTCTAACATATATCATAGGAATTTTAGAAACCCTGTCTTTAATTCCAATATCTGGATAGTCTGAGTTTTATAGATGCTTTTACTACCTTACACATCTAGTAATTTTTAATGTAAATGTCCATTAAAAGATTCTTCATTCTCATATCTATTTCTGAAGAGTGTTCAGCAGGTAGTTAAGATATTGGTGGACAACCTTAATCTTTTGGAGACTTAGATTTAGGATTCATTAAGGTAGATCTATTTTAACTGTGCCTTTATTGTTGGATAAATCCTTTAATCCTGGCCTTTGGTGTGATTATAATACCTGACCATGACAGCAATACAATGGGGTCTGTGAGGTGTTTATCATGTAGGTACTTTTAGCTTGAGAGTACATAAACAAACTTATCTGCCCTGAAGTAAGCGATTATTAATTTTTGTTTTTGCTTTGTTTTTCCTATAAGGACTACTTTTTCTTCTGAATTATTTGGAATCTCACCCCATGTGTTGCAGTTCTGGACTCACACAAATTTGAAGACTGTGCATATATGATTTCTGTGTCTTCCTTCTCTTTTCTGGAATTTGCCCCCTCCTCAGTTGGTCTGTTAGGTCCAAATTGTGTCCTCTAAATCTTCAGGTCAACAAATCTCAAAGCTCTGTGCTCTAGTTATAGTCTAGCGATTTGTGAGAAATGAGGGGTGTCCTAAGCAAAGACATATGGATGTTTATCTTAGTGTGATGAAATTCCCACGTCTTCCTCCTTTTGGGTCACTGTCGATTGCCTACAGATAGTTTATATGTTTTTCAGAGCTCATTGCTGTTACCAGCAGAATGTTTGATCCAATATCACATACCACTATAAGTCCAGAGCCTCTTTGAGATTCTAGGGTGGTGAATGTATGAAGCTGGATTGCTTATAGGCACAGTTTCTAAGAACACTGAGATTCTCATTTATCCTTTTACCTTGGCTAGATGTCGCCAATGGCCAGCTGTTCTCCACTTGGCTCATGTACCCAACAATAGTGGCAGTATTTTTTGGCACAAAAGGAGCTTTCAGAAATGATGCTTATAAAGTAGTATGCATGATTTTTATTACTGATTGGCCATTATGAGAGTAGTTGGGTAAGTATTATAAACATACAATATGCTCATGGAATGCTCTGAAGTCCAGTAAATATACCAATCTGGAACAGATGTTTGGTATAGATAGGTTTATATTTTAAGCAGTTGACTTAACTTTAGAGTCTCCATTCCCTTATCTTTAAAGACAGAATAGAGCTGAAGGGTTTGCAGCCTCTTGGGACGAACAACAATATGGACTGACCAATGCCCTCAGAGCTCCCAGGGACTCAACCACCAACCAAGGACTATATATGGTGGGACTGATTGTTCTGGCAGTATGTGTATAGTAGAGGATTGCAAAGTCAGTCATCAATGGGAGGAGAGGCCCTTGGCCCTGTGAAGGTTCTGTGCCCCAGTGTAGGGG
>JADRCC010253895.1:0-11386 GCA_019843855.1 Hylomyscus alleni | reverse complement strand
AAAAAAAAAAACCAGCGCAACAAAAGTCCTCATCAGAAGCCAGGTGGTGGTGGCGCACGCCTTTAATCCCAGCACTTGGGAGGCAGAGGCAGGTGGATTTCTGAGTTCAAGGCCAGCCTGGTCTACAGAGTGAGTTCCAGGACAGCCAGGGCTACACAGAGAAACCCTGTCTCGAAAAAAAAAAAAAAAAGTCCTCATCAGCGACTGGAAAGCCAAGTCATTGGATCTGAGCACTAACAGCAGTCGCCAAATCCAACCTGAGAATGCAGCTAAAGAGCAAATGCCCACTTAGAAGCAACAACCAGCCTCTGTAACTCTATTCTTCTTCCAGGCTGGGTCTTGCTATGCAGTTCTAGCTGGCCTGGTACTCACCAGGTTGGCCTTCAACTTGCAGCAATTCTCTTGCCTCTGCCTCTGCCTCTGCCTGCCCCTGCCTCTGCCTGCCCCTGCCCCTGCCCCTGCCCCTGCCTGCCCCTGCCTGCCCCTGCCTGCCCCTGCCTCTGCCTGCCCCTGCCTCTGCCTGCCCCTGCCTGCCCCTGTCCCTGCCCCCTCCCAGAGCGACGGTTTAGACATGGGTTATTGGGATTACCTGGCTAAGATCTGCTCTTAGACAGCTATGGGCGCCGCCTGAGCAGAGCGAAGCATGCTTGGCCGGAGCACTCACCGAGGGAGAGATGTCATCGTCGTACTTCTTCAGCTGGTTCATGAACTCCAGGTGCTTCTTCTCCTCCTCAAGCTGAGCCACGGACTGCTCGCTCTTCTGTAACTTCTGCTGTGTGTTAGCCAGTTCATCCCGCAGCCACTGGTTCTCCTGGCACAGTCGTCGAACCTGAGCGCGGAGCTTCTGCTTCTCTGACTCCACAGCATTCAGGTGATTGGACAGGGCCATCATCACCTGATCAGAAGACAGTTTACATACTGCAGCTGTCTTAGGAGGAGAGCCCGGGACATACATGTGCCTTGCAGCTACAAATCACATCCACAAGGCATTCTGTGTGCATGTAAACAAGATCTGCCCTTTATTCCTCCTTTTACCCTTTGCACAGATCACACCAGAGTGTTACAGGACAGTAAGGCTCACAGATCACACACTGGGGTGTCATAGGACACAGGACCATAGACCTGGCACATCTACAAGTCACCTTTCTTTGAGAGTATTTGCACAGATTACACACCAGACTGTCACAGGACATCTACACCCTGCCTTTCTGTGAGAGCATCTCCTTTTCTTATGCATCCCACTTTCTATGTAGAGCAGCCAGCCTAACTCTGCACGGCCTTTTTCCACATAAGAGTGTATGTTTCTGTTTACAGTGCAGGCAGGAGCGGGGCCAGCGGGGGGCAGGGGAGGGTAGCATGTAAATCCTCCTCACCACCAAGGCACGGAAAAAATCCTTAGCTACCAACAACTACTGAAACTCCCACACACTGCTAGCCATACTAAGACAAAAAGAAGCGGAGGAAGGCAGAGGGCTGCAGCCGTGCCCTCTGCAGACCGTGTGTTTGCTGGTCCTGGTCATAGCATAGTAAGTAGGTCGCCATCTTCCTAGGTATAAAATATGAAACACCAGAAGGCTTTGTCTTACTTTCTTGATTAAAACCTATCATCTAACAAGCAAAAAAAAAAAGCAAAAAAAAAAATTCTTTTTTTTGGTTTTTTGAGACAGGATTTCTCTGTGTATCCCTGGCTGTCCTAGAACTCACTCTGTAGACCAGGCTGGCCTCAACCTCAGGTCTGCCTGCCTCTGCCTCCCAAGTGCTGGGATTAAAGGCTTGCGCCACCACTGCCCAGCTTAAAATTCACTTTCCTAACATCTTTCAACAATAGAACCGGAGGCGGTAAACAGGTAAAAGGAGCTTGCCACCAAGTCTGAGGACCCGAGTCCAAGCCTGAGGACCTGAGTCCAATCCTTGGGACTCACATGGTAGATTCCCATGGATTGATCTCTAACCTCCATGTGCAGACCATGGCAAGAATGTGCACGCCACACACAAAATAGCTAATCCTGGCAAAGTAGTGCGTGCCTTTAAACCTGGCAGAGGCAGAGGTAGGCAGATCTCTGTGAGTTTGAAGCCAGTTTGGAACTTCATAGAGTTCCAGGATAGCCAGAACTATACAGAAAGAGCCCTTGTCACAATAGTTAGCTAGCTAGTTGGATGGATGGATGGATGGATGGATGAATAGGTGGGTTGGTAGATGGATGGATGACAGGCAGGCAGATGGATATATATAAAAACAAAACAAAAAACAAAAACAAATAAAAACCATAAAACTTGGGGGAGACAATAGGCTCATATGAGATCCTGGGTTCTTTCCAAGAGTATGTCTTTAACACAACCTAAGAGAAGCTGTGATTTATAACTAATATACCAAAGCGAAGATGTAAAATTTTAAATTGGAATCTAGATGGTGACCTTTCTTTATAAAAGACAAAACTGGTGATCTAGATGTCTATCTCTTGTTCATTCACTAACTGTACAAGCAAAACACTAGGGAAGATGCGAAGCTCCAACGCACTGAGGTGACTGGTTGGTTGGTTTTTCAAGACAGGGTTTCTCTGTGTAGCCCTGGCTGTCCTGGAACTTGCTCTATAGACCAGGCTGGCATCAAACTCAGGGAGATCTGCGTGTTTCTGCCTTCTGAGTGCTAGGATTAAAGTTGTGAGCCACCACTGCCCAGCCAGAGCACTGAATGTTAACTGGCTTTCCTGACAGGGCCACAGGTCTTCAGGGGAGCATCTACAAATCCACTGTCCTCATCTCTGTCAGATTCAAACACTCAAAGTAACATGGTCCAGGGGTTGCTGTGTGCTGACAGGGTACAGTCATGACTGAGTGGAGGTCACTGGTACCTGCGCCTCACTCAGGCCAAGCTCCAGCATCTCCAAGGACTTGCGGATCATGCTGGATTTCTCTTCCACCAGGTTGCTCTCATCGTCCTTCTTCAAGCACTTCAGCGTCTCCAGCAAACTCTGCAGGATGGAGTTGTGCTCGTTCTTCAGGGCTTCCAGCCCCTGAATCACCTGCTTAGTCTTAGAGATGATCTCATCCTGCGTCAGCTTCTCCAGCTTCTCTTCCTTTATGTACACCATGGTGGACATGTTGTCATACATTCTGGGGAGAGAGAATCAGACACATCATTAAGAGCTTTAAACAGCAAAGACTTGACAGAGCTGGAGAGATGGCTCAAAGGTTAAGGGCACTTGCTCTTAAAGAGACCCCGAATTCAGTTCCGAGCACCCATATGGCAGCTTATAATGATCTGTAACTCCAATTCCAGGGGATTCAATGCCATCTTCCAACCTCTGCAGGCATTATATATATGTGGTGCACAGACACAAACAAATACACACACAGAGGCAAAATATCAATACACCTAAAACAAAAATAAGTATTTTTAAGAACTATTAGCCAGGCAGTGGTGGTGCACATCTTTAATCCCAGAACGTGGGAGGCAGGTGGATATGTGAGTTTGAGGCCAGCCTGGTCTAGAATGAGTTCCAGGACAGCCAGTGACCCTGTTTTGAAACACCAAGAAAAAAAAAAAGATAGGGACTCCACCCCCTTCCACTGAAGTGCTGCTGGCAAACAATGGATGAAAGACGTTCAATAGACAGGAGAAAAGCAGCAATGCACCCTGGGAATAGGTAAAAATAAGAGCAGTCTCAGAGGAAAGATGACTTCAGTTTCTGTATTGTCAGTCTCTCTAGAAAAATGATTTGAGGCATAGCTAAGATGACTACATTGCTTTTATAATCAATTGCCACAAATTTACTCATATGTGCTAGGCAGTGGTAGCACACACCATTAATACCAGCACTCGGGATACAGAGGCAGGTGGATATCTGAGTTCGAGGCCAGCTCAGTCTACTCAGAGAGTTCCAGGACAGCCAGGTCTACTCAGAGAAACCCTGTCTCAGAAAAGACAATGAAGGCCGGGCGGTGGTGGCGCATGCCTTTAATCCCAGCACTTGGGAGGCAGAAGCTGAGTTCGAGGCCAGCCTGATCTACAGAGTGAGTTCCAGGACAGCCTGTACACCTGCATGCCAGAAGAGGGCATCAGATCCCATTACAGATGGTTGTGAGCCATCATGTGGTTGCTGGGAATTGAACTCAGGATCTCTGGAAAAGCAGACAGTGCTCTTAACCACTGACCCATCTCTCCAGCCCAAGGCCATGTTCTTATTGTACTTACTATCTTACTGTGTACTTATTTGGCATGTGGCTTCCAAGGCCACTGTTGTAAATATACACTATGGGCAAGATAGGAAGAGAGGATGCTGGCCGTAAAATGACTGAAAATCAGGTGTGAAAAGCATTTGTATTGCTGAGCTGTCTCACCCAGCCCTGGCCTTGAATTTACGATTATCTCACCTTCCAGGTGCTAAGATTACAAATGTGTATCACCACACCCAGTTTATGGGGAGCTGGGATTGACCCCAAGGCTTCTTACATGCTAGGCAAGCTTTCTGCCAACAGAACTGCACTGACCCACTCCTCCTAAGAAAGCGTCTCATTCTGACCGAAACTCATTACGGTCATGGTAGTCCTCCTGCCTCAGCTTACCAAGCGTTAAGATCAAAGTGAGTCACTATTCCTGGCCTCCTTGTGTTTTAGGAGCTTAATTCAGATATTGGACTTGTCAGAGTTTTATGTAATGTGTTTTACATCTCAACTGAAAAGAGAGAGAGAATGTGGTAGAAATTACCAGGTCTGAATGAGTACAGAGCAAAGGGCAGCTTAGAGATGACACAGGCAGCCTGCAATGCTGGGATAGTGGGTAAACCCCAGCAAACACAGCAAAGAGGAAGGTGCATGCTGGGAAAGGCGTAGACAGAGCATGGACGCTCTTACACGAGTCTGAAGGGGCGCACTGCATCGAAGATGTTCCCAAAAGCTCTGTATGTTTCTGGTGGACCCATCAGAAACTAGCAGCACCCAGAAGATGCTGAGATCACAGACACACAGTCCACACAGACAGTCACGCCGAACAGCACGAGGCGCAAGTTGGAGGATAGTCTGCAGAGCAATACGTGCTATGTGTTTGGAGAAACAAATGACTAATCTAGAACTAGATTACAGTGTGCTGTGTGTTCGCTGAGGTAAGTGTCAAAATGACAAAATTAAACAAAGACTTGGCAGGTCCATCTGATAATACAAGACACAGCTGAGGCCAGCCTGGTCTACAGAGTGAGTTCCAGGACAGCCAGGGCTATGCAGAGAAACCCTGTCTCGAAAAAAAAACAAAAACAAAAAACAAAACAAAACAAAAAACAAAAAAAGACACAGCTGAAAACATATGCTCACACAAAAAGCTGTACACAAATGCTCTGAAAAGTAAAATGCTGGGCAGATTAAAACACACACACACACACTCTCTCTCTCTCACACAACTCCTGACAGCAGATGTGGAAACAACTCAAAGGCTCATCAATAAACAGGTAAACAAAATGTGGCTCAACTATAAGAAAGGGACCTTGGCCAGGCAGTGGTGGCGCACGCCTTTAATCCCAGCACTTGGGAGGCAGAGGCAGGTGGATTTCTGAGTTCGAGGCCAGCCTGGTCTACAGAGTGAGTTCCAGGACAGCTAGGGCTATACAGAGAAACCCTGTCTCGAAAAAAAAAAAAAAAGCAAAAAGCAAGCAAGCAAGCAAGCAAGCAAGCAAGAAAGAAAGAAAGAAAAGGGACCTTGGTGGTACTCTGAGTTCAAGGCCGATGGGACCACACAGCAAGACTCCATCTCAAAACAAAAACAAAAAAGTCAAAGAGGAAGTTGAAAACAGGCAAAGCATGCTGTCAGGAAATATCCTGTGATGAGTTCAGTGAGGCGAGAGCTGGGAGAGCACAGAGCACAGAGGCCTCTCAGTGTACACAGCGGCATCCAGGCTCATGCCTACTCCAACAGACTGAAGGGTCTCTCATGGCGCCTCTCAGTGTACACAGCGGCATCCAGGCTCATGCCTACTCCAACAGACTGAAGGGTCTCTCATGGAGCATCTCTCAGTCTTTCTCAAACCAACCATACAATAGTTGGATAAGCAAATGGAGCCTTGGCTTCATGAGATCCTAGCTCACAAGATGTCAATAAATAATTGTTTCCATGGTGACTGCTCCATCCAGCTACTCCCTGCTCATCCTTTTTATTGTTTGGCTTTTGAGACAGGGTTTCTCTGTGCGGTCCTGGGTGGCCTGGAACCCACTCTACAGACAGACTCGGGGGGATCCACCTCTCTCTGGATTACTAGCCTATGATACCAATGCCTGTCTTTTTCTTTTCTTTTTTTTAAGGAGTGGGCAGTCTAGGCTGCCGGAAAACTCATGATCCTTCTGACTCTGCCCCTTCAAGCACACTTCCTGGCGCACAGCACAGCCAGCCTCCTGTCCTTTCTTAAGAATCACTCCAGGGCTAGGAAGGAAGCTCAGTGACAAAGCACACCTAAGGTCCTGAGCTCGCTCCTCAGCACTGGTAAAAACTAAGTAATTACATCTCTGAACACTACAGAGGTATTACCAGCGCATTAGCAGAACCTTGCAGGCCCTCTCTTAGCCTTCCCAGACAGCATCTTCTCTCTCTAACCTCGGTCTGTAACTAATCTAACCCTTCCATCCTCTCTCCTAATGTGAATCTGAACAATGACCTGAAGGAGCTCAGGACGTAGAGTGCTTGAACCCAGTTGCCAGGGTTCAATACCCAGCACTCCATAAAGCTAGAAGAGGTGGCACAGACCTGCAGCCACCACACTGAGGAGGTAAAGGCAAAAAGATCAGAGGTTCAAGGTCATTCTTGACCACTCAGCAACTAACAACCAACCTGGGTCACACCACATCACACACACACAGACATACAGACACACACAGACACACACACCACACCACACACACAGACACACACAGGCACACATACACACAGACACACACACACACACACAGGCACACACAGGCACACAGACACACACACCACACATACACACAGACACACATACACACACACACACACCACACCACACACACACATACACACACACACCACACCACACACATAGACACACACACACCACACACACACCACACCACACACACACCACACACACACACACACAGAGACACACACACATACACCCAAGAACCCATGATGAAAAAAATCTATAAAGTAAAATGTGTATAAACAAAAGACCTATAATAGCAGCCATTATAATTGTGTTTATCTGCAAATACCACAGATTGTTACAATAAGATAATCTGTTTGCCTTTCTAGGATTTTTGTTATAAACATGGCGGTGCACACCTCTAGACCTAACAACATCTAGAAGGCAGAGACAGGTGGATCTCTGTGAGGTCAAGGCCAGCTTGGTATCTGATAGCTAGAACTACAGAGTTCCTGTGTCAAAAGCCAAAAAGGGAAAAAGAAAGAAAGAAAAGATGAAAGAAAGAGAAGGAGGGAAGGAAGGAAGGAAGGAAGGAAGGAAGGAAGGAAGGAAGGAAGGAAGGAAGGAAGGAAGGAAGGAAGGAAGGAAAGGAAGGAAGGAAGGGAGAGAGAGAGAAAGAGAAAAAGAGAGAAAGAAAGAGAAAAGGAAGGAAGCAAAAGAGAAAAAAGAAAAAAGCCAGGTGTGGTGACTCGAGCCTTTAATCCTAGTAATGAGAGGCAGAGGCAGGCAGATCTCTGTGTGTTCAAGATGAGCCTTGTTCACATAGTGAGTTCCAGGACAGCCAGGGCTACTTAGTGAGACCCTGTCTAAACAAACAGGGGCTGGCGAGATGGCTCAGCGGGTAACAGCACTGACTGCTCCTCCAAAGGTCCTGAGTTCAAATCCCAGCAACCACATGGTGGCTCACAACCACCCATAATGAGATCTGACATCCTCTTCTGGTGTGTCTGAAGACAGCTACAGTGTACTTATTTATAATAATAAATAAATCTTTAAAAACAAACAAAGAAAACCACAGAGAGGGAGAGAGAACCCTCCCTCCCCAAGTGATTACCCACTAGGCAGTGATCAGCAATGAAATTATGCATACAAATAGCAATATATGGAGTAAGTAGCTTCTATCTATGTATTCAGGAACACACACAATTTAAAGAAACAGAATTTCTAAAGAATAGAAGCTGTAAGTTTGAGACAGACATGGGAAGTGAGCAGTACACATCAGAAAGCTTTGTGGGAAGGAAGGGAAGGAAGAAAATAATGGAGTTATATTTCAATTTTTTTAAAAAAAAAAAAATGTTTTTGCCAGTTGTGGTGACTCAGCCTTTAATCCTAGACTCAGGAAGCAGAAGCAGGTGGATCTCTGAGTTCAGGCCAGCCTGAACAGGTCTACAGAGTGAGTTCTAGGACAGCCAGGGTTCCACAGAGAGAGGCTGTCTCAACTGTAGGCAAACGGTGACAGCGTTACGTGAGGCTGAGACGCACATGAGAGGCACATGTGTGTCAAAGGCTGACACGGAAGCACTGAGGGACTGTCCAAAGCCTGCTCTGTCTCATTAATTCACACTTCTTTGTCAGGAGGACAGAGTGACCACAGCACCCTCTTCACCAAGATCAGTCTAGTCACAGGCGAGGTACCTCCAGAGGCATGTGGATGGAAGTAAGAGTCCACACTAGGCATCAGAAGTCAGGAGAGACCCATGGCTTAAACTGAGCTAATGAGAGGCCTGCGTGGTGGCACACACCTTCAATTCCAGCATTTAGGAAGCAGAGAAAGAAAGATCTCTGAGTTCCAGGCTGGCCTGGTCCACATAAGTTGAGCTGTAGGTCAGCCAGGGCCACATACTGATACACACAAACAAACAAACCCAGAGGCAATGGGAATATTTTAGAACCAAAGAAATCACTAAATTCACACATATACCATTCCCTTAAAAGGCTTTATTCCAGTGTTATTCATTGTCTAAATCCAAAAACCATGAATCACTTTTACTTCCAAATATTAGTAAAAACAAAACCACAAGTCAATTTTCAGACTCGTTGAGGGTTGTTTTATGTTTATTAGAATGGAGCGCTAGAAATTGACCCAGGGCTTGTATATACCAGGCCAGTGCTCAACCACTGAGCTCCACAGCCAGGCATGTTCAGTCCCTGAGATGCCGACTTGCTGTAATATAATCTAGGCTGGCCTTGTACTCAGTCTTCTACCTCAGCTGGAGCCGTAGGGTACCCCACCACACAATGCACTCCAACCCATAAGAACTAACTACTTCGGGTTGTTTGTTTGCTTGCTTGCTTGAGACAGGGTCTCCCTACACTCTCTGAACTCACTCTGAGGACCAGTCTGGCCACACACTCACAGAGTTCTGCCTGCCTCTGCCTCCCTCGTGCTGGGAGTCATGGTGTGTGCCATCATGCTTGGCCTCATTAGGGAGGTGCAGCCCAGGCTGACATCAGGATGCCCAGACAGCAAGTAGACTGGCCCTTGTACCTCACTCGTACCAAGTGCCTCAGCTCCTGAGGTGCAAGGGGCAGGGGGTGGGGGATGCAAACGCGGAACAGTCAGCAGTAACCTCCTAGAGCCCAGACCCGGAAGCCAGTCCAGTCCAGCTGGTCTTGACAGCCCTCCTCTCCCAGAGTCGCAGGGCACTCTCCCTTAGGGGCACTCTCCACTAGGCAGTCTGCATGAGGGCACAGCTGGCCCTCTCTGGAATGCTGATTCACGCTCACATCGCCATCTGCAGTCTTACTCTCTCCAGGCCTGCATCTCTACCTAGTTCACTGGGCCTCCCACAAGCACCTGGAATTTATCATATCCAAAAGTAGACATCATCTAGTCCTCTATAACAGGGTGGCTGTCACCAGCCAGTGAGTCACCAAAACCAAAGACGCTATTCTAAATGCCTTCCTTCAAGAAACACTTAGTAGGTGCTGACTGTGCACCAAGCACTGACCAGGAAGGCAGGGATGGATCTCACCCTTGTGGAGATGAGGAATGTTATGAGCAGATAGCCAGTAAACAAAGTAAGCGAAGGTAAGCCAGGGCTGGCAGTAACTCAGCAGTAAAGAGCAATGCTGCTTTCACAGAGGACCCAGGTTCAGTTCCCAGCTCACAGCCATTTGTAACTTCAGTCTCAAGGGAGCCTTTTCTGGTTGCCTCGGGAACCAGATATACAAGTAGGGCACATACATGCATGAAGACAAGCACTAATACACATAAACTTTTTAATAATACTAATTAATAAAGCGCAGCACTGTCCATAGGACACTACTGAGGAAGGTCAGCAGGATGGGGCAGAACCTGCGCCGTTAACTCAGCTCAAAGGCCCCTGGCTGCATTTTAGTCAGAGCAGTCAGGGAGACGAGCAGGACACTACAGAGAACTTCAGTAGCTGGCTCATGGTCTACTGGCCTGGTGTGCACAGGCTCACTGCGACACAATGCTGGGGACTCCTCACAATGCTGGAGTCCCCTCAACCCTCCCTGCCTGCCCCTCCCCAGACTCAACTGCTTCTGCACCTCGAGCCCCCGTCCTAACACTCACAAGACTAAGGTGGCCACTTCCTAAGCAGCTTGCCCAGTGCACAGCACCACCTGCCCCACTGCGCTTACCTTCCTTCTCTAAGTGCTGAGCCGGCTCATCTCACCTTCCTCCCTCCAACTGCAAAGCAAGAGCACCTCCTTAGCTCTTCCTACCACCACAGGAGCATTTCCTAGCCTCCCTCCCCTCCCCCACCCCACTGGGACAGGCCTCAATCACAACCCACTCAGGCCTTATTTCCTTCCATCAGGACCACACATGGCCAATCTGCACTTGCCTCTGAATGTCCAGGAAGGGCCTCCTCACTGCTCACACTGGGTCTGAGCTCTTTTGGGAACCATCCATGCCAAGATCGCTAATAGTGCAGCGTTGCACAGTGGATTTTCCCCACTTAACAATCCCTCGAGCCGGGCGGTGGTGGCGCATGCCTTTAATCCCAGCACTTGGGAGACAGAGGCAGGCAGATTTCTGAGTTCGAGGCCAGCCTGGTCTACAGAGTGAGTTCCAGGACAGTCAGGGCTATACAGAGAAACCCTGTCTCAAAAAAAAAAAAAAAAAAAAAAAAAAAAAATCCCTGGAGCCCACACTTCCAGTCTTAACTGGGTATCTTTACTCTTTTCTGTTTTTTACTTAGTTTGAGGGAGACTGTGTAGCACAAGCTGGCCTCCAAATCCTTCTGCCCCACCCTCTTAGAATGCCGGTGCCACCATGCCACGTTGATTTTCTCTATGCTCTAAAACTAGACACTATCGTGCTCAGTCATTTTCTTGTTGCATAATCTGATTTCTGATAGTCACTCAATTAAGAACTAAGTCACTTCTGGCTTTTCTTTCTAGTTCTATTAAGTCATTCATGCCTGGAGGTTGTTTATGGCCTGTGGAGATTTTCACTTTTTCCAACTTGAGAAAAACACGTTTAAAAA
>JADRCC010253893.1:0-10775 GCA_019843855.1 Hylomyscus alleni | reverse complement strand
AAAAAAAAAAAAACAAAACAAGTCATTGAAGGCAGTGTTTGAGAGATGAAAGGCTCTTGCCTTTCCCAGGATGCTCTGCTTCCTGATTGTGGATGAAGATGTAAGCACTCAGCTTGCTGCTCTGGCTCCTGGGTCTTTACCCCTCCATCATGGACTCTAACCCTCTGGAACCATAAGCCTAAATAAATTCTTCTATAAGTTGCCTTGGTCACAGCAATTTATCACAACAATACATTTACCACAACAATAGAAAACCTAATAAAACACCCACCTTCCACATTTTAATACAATGCATGTAAATTTTCACCTAGTATAATATGACATTAATAAATCCTTACATGTTTACAGTGCTTTCCCACAGGTTTGGATTAATATTGCTGATCCTTTTAGATAGTAGACATTGTTATTCTGCCTTATAGAGCCTTTGTAATGAAAGTTGGGAGAAACATGTAATAAGGACACATGCTCCACCATGTTCATAGCAGCCTTATTTATAATAACCAGAAGCTGGAAACAACCCAGATGTCCCTCAAGAGAGGAGTAGATACAGAAAATGTGGTACATCTACACAATGGAATACTACTCAGTGATTAAAAACAATGAATTTATGAAATTCTTAGGGAAATGGATGGATCTGGAGAATATCATCCTGAGTAAGGTAACCCAATCACAAAAGAACACACATGGTATGCATTCTCTGATAAGTGGATAGTAGCCCAGAAGCTCAGAATACCCAAGATACAATCCACAAACCACAAAAAATTCAAGAAGAAGGAAGACCAAAGTGTGGATACTTCAATCCTTTTTAGAAGGGGGAACAAAATACCCATGGAAGGAGGTGCAGAGACAAACTATGGAGCAGAGACTGAAGGAAGGACAATCCAGAGACTGCCCCACCTGGGAATCCTTCCCATATTCATTCACCAAACACAGACACTATTGTGAATGCCAGCAAGTGCTGGCTGACAGGAGCCTGATATAACGTCTCCTGAGAGGCTCTGACAGTGCCCGACTAATACAGAAGTAGAGGCTCACAGCCATCCACTGGACTGAGTTCAGGGTCCCCAATGAAGGAGTTAGAGAAAGGACCCAAAGAGCTGAAGGGTTTACAGCCCCTTAGGATGAACAACACTATGAACCAACCAGTACCCTCAGAGCTCCCAGGGACTAAACCACCAACCAAAGTGTACACAAGGTGGGACTCATGGCTCCAGCAGCATATGTAGCAGAAGATGGCCTAGTCGGTCATCAGTGGAAGTAGAGGCCCTTGGTCCTGTGAAGGTTTATGCCCCAGTGTAGGGGAATGCCACCCAGGAAGCTGGAGAAGGTGGGTTAGTGAGCAGGGGTGGGGGGAGGGAACAGGGTTTTTTTTCTGGAGGGGAAACCAAGAAAGGGGATAGCATTTGAAATGTAAATAAAGAAAATATCTAATAAAAAAAGAAAAAAGAAAAGAAAGTTGGGAGATGAAAGAAATCCTATAAGTAATTCAATCCGAAGTATCTCAGTGAATCAATTAGAGGAATTTCTATGACCAATCCCATGCCTGCTTCCTATGCACCCTCCGGTGCACACATCCACACGCACTGTCTTTTAGAGGAAGAGGTTCTGACACTTTCAGGAAGTTAATGGTTGCAACCCCGATCAATGTTACATGCCCAGAAGAAATAGAAAAGAAATGTAGAAAAGGTGGCTTTAGCTGTGTGCCATGCAGTTGCCTACTTGGCCCGCTGTCTCCTAGCTGTGGTCAGGTGGGTTTCTGCTGGCACTGGCCACTTGCTCCCTGTGGATTCGCCCTTTGCTCATCCTCTAGCCTTCCTGTGGGTGCTACCTAGGGCAGGCTTCAACTGCTGGGTGGTGACTGTGAGTTCAGACAATTTAAAAAAATGTATTTTTCTCAATTCTGTATAAAAATAGTATTCTGATTAACTCCCCCTCAATAAAAAACAAAGTCCAAATTTTTAAAAAAAAAAAAAAAAGAAGAAGAAGAAGAGTCGGGCAGTGGTAGCACACACACCTTTAATCCCAGCACTTGGGAGGCAGAGGCAGGTAGATTTCTGAGTTCAAAGCTAGCCTGGTCTACAGAGTGAGTTCCAGGAATTCTAGCCAGGGCTAGACAAAGAAACCTTGTCTTGAAAAACCAAAATAAATAAATAAATAAATAAATAAATAAATAAATATAAAAAAAAAAAGAAATGTAGAATTTTTCCTCCCTGTTCTCCATCCCCAAGTAAAACTGTTCATATATGGCTACAACCAAGAGAGTCAACTGCAAAGCAGCTTAGCACTGTACTACTGATGGGGTTTCTCACCACCTAAGGACCAGTAGCCCAAGAACTATGCAATTCTTGTCACCTTCTGTTCTCTCTAGAGTAGAAGTCCCCTTGGGACAGAAACCTGGCCATATTCACCAGAAAGTCTCTTGGTATGGATTCTTTTACTCCGCAGCTGTTAATTAAATGCCCACTGTGTTTTGTCAGTCCGTATAAGTAAGGACCTTGAGGGACCAGAACAAGAAGCCTAGCATGGCCCGCCTTATCTCCTCAAAAATGGTAATGGAGCTGGGAAGTGATGGCTTACACCTTTAGTCCCAGCACTTGGGAGGCAGAGGTGGGCAGATCTCTGTGAGTTGGAGGACGGCCTGGTCTACAGAGTGAGCTCCAGAACAGCCAGGACCACACAGTAAAACCCCATTTCCAAAACAAAACAAAACAAAAAAAAGATAACAGAGGTAGAGAGACGGCTCTGTGGATAAGATCGTTGACTACCCAAGCAGGAGAGCCTGAGTTCTAGTCCAGTATCTCCATCTTTGAAAAGCCTTGTGTTGTCAGGCTGTAACCCCAGCACAGGAGTCAGGCCAGAGACAAGAAGATCACTGGGGCTTGCTGGACACTAGCCTAGCTCCGAGTTCAGTGAGAGACCCTGTCTCAAAGGAAGATGGTAAAGAATATACTTGACATCAGTCTCTGCAAAGGTGTACACATATCCTGGCATACAGTCTCTGCAAAGGTGTACACATATCCTGGCATACAGTCTCATCTTCACACACATAACCACTCACTCATCTCTGAAGAAATAAAGATTAGACACCCACAGCCACAAAATGCCAGAACAATGGCCTGTGTTCAACACCCTCTGGGTTTTAAAACCACCTATCATTTTCTACCTAAAGAATTTTGTCCCTGCATACCCTCTGGTTTTTATTTTTATTTTTATTTATTTATTTATTTATTTATTTTCTTTTTAATGAACAAATAAAAACAACAAGAACAAACTCCTGTTGCTTCCCCCTCCCCATGCCTGCCACCCCACCCTCTCCCACTTATCGTCCCTATCATTCCCCTACACTGGGGCACAGAACCTTCACAGGGCCAAGGGCCTCTCCTCCCATTGATGACCGACTTTGTAATCCTCTACTATACACATGCTGCCAGAACAATCAGTCCCACCATGTATAGTCCTTGGTTGGTGGTTGAGTCCCTGGGAGCTCTGAGGGCATTGGTCAGTCCATATTGTTGTTCGTCCCAAGAGGCTGCAGACCCTTCAACTCCATTGGTTCTTTCTCTAACTCCTTCAATGGGGACCCTGCACTCAGTTCAACCTGCATACCCTTTGTAATGAACATAATAGTATATAAAGAAAGTAAGTCTTAGACTCCACGATAGGCAATAAATTAAAGGGAGCCAACCTCTCTACAACAGTTCTGTGAAAGGACAGACAGGCAGCATAGTACCTGTTTTGGACAATGAAACACTGTAGGCAGACAAGGCACAAGTCCATACTACAAACCAGGGTAAGGCAAAATAGTTGGCATTAGAACATAGACTCTTCTCTGTCCTGCCTATCGTGGACATCATCAGTAGATCGTAGTAGCCTTCAACCCAGCTATGGAGTGTCTTCATAGCCCCCTGAGTCCAGGGTTCCTGAGTCAGGTTAGCAACCCAATGGAAATCTCCTGCATTCTTGAGTTGATGTCTAACATTAGTCCCTCCGACTTGACCTCTGACCCAGCTCTGATGACTTCCTCCGCCCCCTGCTCCTGACTCTTGCCCAGCGGTCTTCTCATCACTCCTGCCCTGGCTCGGGTTTTTCTTCATTCCCTGGGCCAAGTCAAGAGCACCTCCCAGGACTTCACAGCTGCACAAGAATGCTGAAGAAATGAGGCCAGCATGACTGAAATAAGGAACCCACGGCTCCTAAAGGAGGAGGAGGAGGGCGGAAGACCCTTCACAAAAAAGCTCTCTGGGTTCCAGAGCGCATCCAAAAGGTGCCCCATCTCCCTGCAGCCCGGCAGAGAAGGTGAAAGATTCCAGTCCTTGCTTTGTCTGCTTTATGGCAAGGTTTCTGCCTTCAAGGTAAGGAACAGATGTTTCCTAAGCTCCCGGGGATTTATCTGCCTTGTTCACACCTTCGGCAGACAGTTCATTGCCGTTTTAATTTATACGGGTCTGTTTCGCTGGTGGGACAATAACTCTCACTCCACTTTAAGTCACAAAATGGTGGCATGAGAGAAAGCCGGGCTGAACCTCATTACACCTAGCTGTGCATTCCTCTGCCACTCGCTGGTCCGCATGTTGCCTAAATCCAAACACAGTCAATTCGCCAGCCAGATTGCTTCCTCTCTCCGGGCTCCCCGCGTCAGTTTAGTGATCTGTAATCTGAAGTATGAAGAGACCGTTACCACCAATTCCCAAGGTCCATTCCAGCTCTGACATCTATTAAACTCTTATTTGTAAAAAGGAGGCTTTCAATCTCTGTGTGGCTTGTACCATCCAGAGCCTGGAAATGCATCCCACAATGCCTTTCTGCTGTGCCCTGCCATTGAGGCTTGCACCAACAGGGGGAGAATCATTCCCAGCTGCTGGGAGCCTAATCCAGCTGCCATGTGGGGAGTTTTGTCATGCCTATTTCACAGTGGGTCATGTCAAGTCAACATGTATTTCTTAAGTGCCTCTGACAAGCCCAGAAAGAGGATGGGACCCCTCTGGGGCCTCAGCGAGTTCATCTGAATGAAAGGCTTGCCCTTGCTGGACTTCAGGGGGTCTCCAGCTCTGAAGGCTTGTGATTCAGTAATCCATTGGGGGGAAAGACGCTCAGTCCCACTCCCAGACCAAGCCCCTATCCCAAGTCCAGATACCCACCCACTCGGTCCCAAGTCCTAACCCACACAGAGATTAGAGATGATGCCTGTGTGCTTCACAGACAGGCACACCTCTGAAAGATCTATAGGGCTGAGTCTAGTCTCTACTACTTCCCCAGTGCCAAGCTCTCTGGGCCACTCTGAGGTGAACGGGGAAGAGGCAGATTGGATGTACATGATATGATTTAAAGCAAGTCCCCCACACAACCACAGACTATCTCCCTCACGGTCCAACCTGAAAGGCTCAGCACAGGCAGCCAGATTCCTTGCATGCAAACATCTTGCTTCCAGAAGTTTCCTGTTAAATGCAAATGTACACAGAAGAGTAGCATGTACTCAGGCTTCTTTTCCCCGGTGTCACCAACATTTTCCACCCCCCACCCACACCTCTCCTTGCTCCTCCCCAGGTCTCTAAGCACAGAACAAAGACTCCTAGGAAACACAAGAACTTCCCCACCAGGAGAAAGATAGGAATCGTTATTTTTTTTTTTTTTTTGCAAAAATACTTAAATGGGAAATTAAAAATACACAAACACGCATGCTCTATGACTTACACTTTGTTTTATGTCCTCAACCAGACAAAGACATGGGAATCGGAGAAGAAATCAGTTGGGAAGAAGAAAATAGGAAGTGATGCGGAGAACTTTTCAAACCCACTCTTTTATGAGAGTTTTTAAAGAGAGCATGCTTCTCCCTTTAAGGACTTGTGAATCCCAATGCTGTTTTGGTTGACCACCAGAAATCTCCTCAAACAGAGGTTTATTATTTAATTTTGAATGGATAAGAATTAATTTTGAGTGGAGAAATTCTGAAGGATAATTGCAGCTACACAGGTGGAAACCATAAGTGAGAATCAGGATGAGCTCTCTGTCCTCCTTATGGGGTCATGGGGAGGCAGAAAAAAAAATCATGGTTTTACCCCACACTAGCAGAAATTGGACCAAGTGGAAGAATTTCCTAAAGACATCTGGTAAACCTGAAGAGGTGATTAAAGAGACTATGTCCTCGCATTTCTTTTTGCTCCAAACCATCGATTACCGCTTGCTATGGACCTAATTGTGGGTTCCCATAGTTTGTATAGTGCATCCCTAATCCCCAGTTAGACTTATTTGGATGTAGGGTTTTTAGGGAGGCCTTAAAGGTTCGGGGAATCGTAAGGGTGAGAACTAGTGTCCCTGTAGGGAGAGTTAATAGACACTCCATGGTGGAAGACCCTTCCACGACCATACAGGAAAAAAAAATGGCTGTCTAGAAGCTGGGAAGAGAGCCCTCACCATAAATTAGGTTTGTGCGGCTTCTAGCCTCCACAGAGAGAATATAAATGCCAGTCACTTAAGCCTCCCAGTGTGCAAAGTCTCTTTATGGCAGCCTGAGCAGCTAATGCAACATCTGTGCAAAAAGCAATGTTCTGCCCAAGGGATGAGACTCGCTGAGCCAGTCAACAAACAGGAGTGAACCATAGTCTAGACAATGGGTTTATAGCATCCTCAACAGGATCTCCTCACAGCCGCTCTAAGCCACTGCTTCTAGAGTCTATAGCCTCCCTCCTATGCTGGCACCAACCTAGCCATGCCTTCCTCAGGCTGAGGAGGAACAGTGCTCAATACCTAGGTAGAAGGCAACGGGTATGTGACTGTCTTCTTTCTCCCTTGTCGGGAGCCGTGCCACGGAGTCCAGGCTTGGCCTATGAAGAAATAAGACAGTGTCGCTGAGGAGAGCCAGAAACTGACAAGCATGCTCGTGAGAGCACTCGGCCTAGGTGCACCTACACCTGGACTGGCTTTCTGAGTCCTAAAGGACTGGTAAAGACTGGTGTCTAGGCCAGGGACAATGTCCCGGGACACACAGCTTCAGGAAGCCAGAGTTTCACAGTGTGAGGTTGATAAAGGAATGTTAAATGAAACTGGGGGAAAGGGAGGCAAAAGAGCTAGGCCAAATGTTAATTTCAGGAGAGGAATCCGATTGAGGCTGAAAGCTGGGATAATCCCCTCAGCTTTTGACTAAACTTTGGCTAGAAGAGCAGAAATCTATACTTGATCGTTTAAAAAGAAAATTAACTTTTGTTTCAAAGCTTTTGAAGAAAGATAAGAAAAAGGAGGAATTTTTTTCCTTCCCTATAAATATTTGCTTTTTTTTTTTTTTTAATTTGACACTTCTACAGTCAGGCGACAGGGGTATATATTTTGTTTGTTTGGTTTGTTTTGGGTACAACAGAGGGTCACGAAAGCAAGCGTACTCATACACCAGCAAACAGGACAAAGTCGTGTGATTTCTAGTGCCTCAAATACTCCCACCAAGGCTGACGTCTAGTTGCCAATGATCCAACAATCAGCTCGCAAAATTCCTGGCTACTTAACCAGTCTCTAGCAAGTACACCAACTGGCTCCGGCACACTTTTGCAAGGCATTCTGGGTAAGCAGATCACAGGTGGCCCAGCACAGAACCACAGACCAGAGGAACTAGGATTTCAGAGAGCGATGTGAGGAACCCCAATAGATCTTCCTTCCCTGGATGCAGCTCCTCCAGGCACTACAGGAAGCTACCGACCTAGTCATTAGGCTACCCACCACCTAAGGGATAGACACAGTTTGTTCTTTAGGAAGGGTTACCTAGTCCCCGGCGCACTGTGATGGCGCCATCTGGTGGCCAAAGGAAAAATAGCTACGGAGAATCTCAGAATTCCACCAGGGTTTCAAAATTCTGTCAATATGAAATTGGTATTTCAGGAAAGAAAAGGAGGAGAGGAGGGGAGGGAAATCGAAGGGAGGGACAGAACATGATTGGAATGGAGGGGAGGAGGGGAAAGGAAAGGAGGGGAGGGGAGAGAAGAGGATGGGACAGAAGAGAAAGAGTTAGAAAAGATCTTAACTAATCATTGGAAAACCAAAAGCTCAACTTTCCCAGGCACTTCCTAAAAATGCCCACTATGTCCCCCATAAAGGAAGATATTACAAATGAATTATTGAAAAACTTTTAATGATTTGGCCAGACAAACGCTGAGTGGTTTGCCTCACTAGTAGACAGTTCCATCACTTAGCTGTCATGGCCATCTATAGATACTTATGTCTGGCCTATACTTTGGATATTCATGTATAATTCATCTAAATTCATTCTATGGCCTAGCCTTCAAAAGAACTGCTAGCTTATGCTTTTGTTTCCTTAACGAAGCCAAACACAGAAGCCAGGCCCAAGGTTTGTACCTCTCAAACTTAGCCCTCAGTGACTGGCACTGGCCTTTCGGCTTGGCCAGGGTTCAATAGATCCTGGTCGTATTTAGTTCCTGCTTCCCCTGCAGAAATTCTCTCTCTAAAGGTTCGTGCCAGTCACCTGCAGCTACTTACGAAAATCTATGCTTTGGCCCATAAGTCAGAGAACGGGGCAGAATTGGAGCTGGCACCAGTAAGTATTAGAGTAATACTTGATGAAACGTTAATTAAAGAAGTGCATTAGCATGCATAACTGAATGGCTCTTATTATATGTATGTGAACTATCCATTTAAGAGGCCAGGTAGAGTAAAACATTCGAACAGTGTGTGTGTGTGTGTGTGTGTGTGTGTGTGTGTGTGTGTGTGTGTGTAAGAAAGCAGAGCTGGCCTCGATGATGTGTATATTTCTACAGCCTCTGGCTGAGCTTCAAGCTCTAAACACCTTTGACTTAAAGTTACTGGGATCGATAAAGGAGAAAGAGTGACCTCTGCTGGCCAAGTGAGATTTCTTTTTCCCCCACCTCAGGTCAGTTTCCCGACTCTACAAACACATGACATGTATACAGAAATGCAATAATGCCCGCTACGGAATAAATGATCAGCTATTTTTTTCTAGACTGGTGATATTTACAATCCCATCAGCAAAAAGGCCATGGTTTGTTTGCCTCAAAAACTCCTTAATGATTTGTAGAAATGAGATTCAATTAGTTTTTTTATGCTTAATAATTATTCACCAGACAAAAAATAAGAAATGTTTTCATGTGGCAAACAATAATTTATTTTCTTTGCTTCTTGTTTATATGTCGTTGATGAAATGAAGAATTTGCAATTTATTTTGAAATATAGAAACTAACTAAGGTAATGATAAACGTGTTGCCCCTTAAATATCTCATTAACATCTGTAGTCATTTGATGGATAAGCCCTCAATTTAGGAACTGAATTTTTTTTCAGATTTATTTAGTGTGTGTGTGTGTGTGTGTGTGTACACATTGCTATGGTATGCGTGTGGAGCACAACTTTCGGAAGTCAGTTCTCTCCTTCCTGTGGTGGGCCCAGGATCGAACCAAGGTCATGAGGCTTGGCAGCAAATGCCTTCACCCACTGAGCCATCTCCCCAAACCTAAAAGTTTTCAGTTCTTTCCAATAGTCCCTACATTTTGTAATCCATTGTGCTATGCAGACTGGAAATGAGTTAGTTCGAAGACTCAACAACGCTCAGAAAAAAATCACTTCCACTTCATCCCTGTGTGGCCTGATCTCTCCACAGAGCTTCTGTCCCTTTTGATAAGCAAGATGGGGTGCCTCATGCTACTGGCTCTCAGACACTTTTCAGCTATCAGCTTACCCTGATTACAGATGTCACTTTGGTCTTTAGTTTGTCCAAATTTAAAACAAAAATACCATATTCCAGGTTTTCCACAGAAATACTGGGCAAAGTCTCTTTAAAATGTTTTTAATTGACTAATAATTCTGCCAGTGTGACTGTTAAATCAAGAAGGTGAAAGAGGAGAGACGCCCAGAGATCAAGCTCAGAGCCCCACTCAGTGAGAGAAACTCGCCCATAAGTCGATAAACTATAAAAGTTCTCAAATGTCTATAAAAGGCATCAGTATCCAGTGTCATATAACTCACGCGCCATCGCTACCAATAAAATATTCAAATTAAATAAGGGGTTTATTTTAAATCTTTTTTTATATTCCCTACATAATGAAAGGCTAAAGGCTAGTATATCTGTCACGTGCTTTTCTGAAGCCAGCACTCTCCCTTCCCCCGGCTCTCTGGCTGACAAAAGGCCAGACTACTTCACACTCGGAAATGCTTTGAAACTCAGACAGTAGACATGGAAGGAGAGAGGGAAGATGAAGCCATAGTCCTTGTGGCGTGCGCTGGTCTCCTGCACCTGCCTGGAGAGGAGAGAATAGAAACATGTAGACCAACTGTAGAGAGAATATCTTGTGTGTCGTATGGATGCATCACCTGTCAATTACAAAAACTTACAGCTTATAGGGAAGAATAGAATAGAAGGTGGGACATCCGGGAGGCAGAAAGAATTCTGGGATAGGGCCAGAAGCAGGAGATTGGTCCAGGAAGACAGAGGCATGGTAACTGACTACAGGCAGGTAACCAGCCACATGGCAGGAGGTAGACTAGAGTAACTGGATCATAATAAGTTATGATCTAGTCAGAGAAGAGCCTAGTTATATGGCCAAGGTATTCGTAAATGTATTTAGAGTCTGAGTCTTATTTCTGGAAGCATAGAGCTGGGAGAAAGAACCAGAGCCTAACTTCTACAACTAACTCTGACTCAATTCCTGGAATTGGTCATAACCTCTTCCTCTCCTTGCTTTTCATTTGCTACAATACACACACAGACACACACACATATACATACACACACACACACACACACACACACACACACACACACACA
>JADRCC010253891.1:0-12586 GCA_019843855.1 Hylomyscus alleni | reverse complement strand
TAATTCAGTCTCCCTTATTCCAGGTCTCTGTTTCCTCCTGGAGATACCCTCCCCCCACTTCTCACTACCATCAGTTGCAGGTTCCCATTAATTTTCATGGCCATTTGGCCATCTCTCCTGTCTTTCCCCACACTTGATCCTGAATCCCCCCATTCCTCTCATTCACTCTCCCTCCCAGTTCCCTTGCTCCCTCTACCCATTGTGACTATTTTATACTCCCTTCTGAGTGAGAGTCAAGCATCTTTGATTGTGCTTTCCTTCTCATTTATCTTTGGGTCTGTGGATTATAACATAGTATCTGTATTTTATGGCTAATATCCACTTATAAGTGAGCACATAGCATGCATGTCCTTTTGGGGCTGAGTTACCTCACTCAGGATGATATTTTCAAGTTCCATCCATTTGCCTATAAAATTAATGATGTCTCTCTCTTTTTTTAAATAGCTGAATAGCATTCCATTGTGTAGATACCACATTTTTCCTTATCCATTCTTTAGTTGAAGGACATTTAGGCTGTTTCCAATTTTTGGCTCTTACAAATAAAGCTGCTATTAACATAGTTGGAGAAGTGTTTTTGTGGGATCATGGATTATCATTTGGGTATATGCCTGGTAGTTGTATAGCTGGATCTTGAGGTAGAACTATTATTTCCATTTGTCTGAAAAACTGCCAAGTTGATTTCCAAAGTGATTGTACAAGTTTGCACTCCTGCCAGCAATGAAGAAATATTCCCCTTGCTCCACATTCTTGCCCGCTTGTGTTATCTCTTGAGTTTTTGATCTTAGACATTCTCATGGCTATAAGATGGAACCTCAGAGTTGTTTTGTTTGACATTTCCCTGATAACTAAGGACTTTAAATATTTCTTTAAGTGCTTCTCAGCCATTTGAGATTTCTCTGTTGAAAATTTTCTGTTTAGTTCTGTACCCCATTGTTTAAAATTTTAATTATTTTATTTATTTACATTCTAGTTGTTGCTCCCTCCTGGTACCCCTCCTATAATTCCGCATCCCATCCCCACCCCTTGTCTCTGAGAGGGTACTACCCCACTATCAGGCCTCTCTCTTACCTGGAATCTCAAGTCTCTTAAGGATTAAGCTCATCTTCTCCCACTGCCAGGCTAGGCAGACCTCTAGGGGCCTTGGACCAGACCATGTATCTTCTTTGTTGTTGGTTCAGTCTCTAGGAGCTCCCTGGGGTCTGGGTTATTTGAGATTGCTAGTTTTCCTGTAAGATTGTTCTCCCCTTCAGCTTCTTCAGTCCTTCCCTAATGCAACCATAGGGGTCCCTGACTTCAGTCCAATGGTTGGGTGTAGGTATCTGTTTCTGTCTAAGTCAGCTGCCAGTAGGACCTCTTAGAGGTCAGCCATGGCAGGCTCCCATCCATAAACACATCATACCATTAGTAATAGCATCAGGACTTGGTGCCCCACCCCTATGAGATGGATCCCATGTAGGGCCAGTCATTGGACTGCTTTTCCTCTAGTCTCTTCTCCATTTATGTTCCTGCAGTTCTTTTAGACAGAAACAATTTTGGATCAGAAATTTTGACTGTGGGTTAGTAACCCAGTCCCTCTACTTGAGGTCCTGTCTATTCACTGAAGGTGGACTCTTAGAGTTTCCTCTCCCCGATGTTGGGCATTTTGGCTAAGGTCATCCTCACTGAGTCCTGAGACTCTCTCACTTCCTGGGTCTCTGGCACTTTCTAGAGGGTCCCCCAACTCCCACCCACAGAAGCTATATATTTCTATTAGTTCTCCTGACCCTCTGGACTTCTTCCTCATACCTGATCCTGTTCCCCCTTTCCCTCTCCCCCTTCTTACCCATGTCCTTCCCCCCTCTGCCTCTTGTGATTGTTTTGTTTCCCCTTCTAAGTGGGATTGAAGCATCCTCACTTGGACCTTCCTGTTTGTTACACTTCTTATGGTCTGTGGGTTGCACCCTAGGTATTTTGCACTTTTTGGCTAATATCCACTTATCATGAGTACATACCAGGCACATCCTTTTGGGTCTAGATAACCTCACTCAGGATATTTTCTAGTTACATTAGTTTGCCTGCAAAATTCATGATGTCCTCCTTTTTAATAGTTGTATAGTATTCCATTGTGTAAAAGAACCACATTTTCTGTATCCATTCTTTAGCTAAGAGACATCTGGGTTGTTTCTAGCTTCTGGCTATTACAAATAAAGCTTCTATGAACATGGTGGAGCATGAATCCTTGTGGTATGGTGGGGCATCTCTTAGATATATGCCCAAGACTGGTATAGATGGGTTTTCAGGTAGAACTATTTCTAATTTTCTGAGGAACCACCAGATTGATTTCCAGAGTGGTTTTTTTTTTACCAGTTTGAACCCCACCAGCAATAGAGGAGTGTTCCTATTTTTCCACATCCTTGCCAGCACAATGGCTCAGGTTTTAAAATTAACAACATAAATGGGACTTCATGAAACTGCAAACCTTCTGTAAGGCAAAAGACACTGTCAATAGGACAAATCAGCCACCTATGGATTGGAAAAAAACCCAAACTTCACTAACCTTACGTCTGACAGAAGGCTAATATCCAAAATATATAAAGAACTCAAGAAGTTAACCTCCAAAAACCAAATAACCTAATTAAAACATGGGTACAGAGCTAAACAGAGAATTCATAACAGAAGATTCTCAAATGGCCAAGAAGCACATAAAGAAATGTTTGACATTTTTAGTCATCAGAGAAATGCAAATTAAAATAACCCTGATTCCTCCTCACACCAATCAGAATGGCTAATATATGTAGCCAATTTTTAAATTGGCTTATTTTGGTTGTTGGTGTCTAACTTACTTAGGTTTTTGTAAATTTCAGATATTAGCCCTCTGTCCGATGTAGGGTTGATGAAGCTCCTTTCCCAATCTGTAGACTGCTGTTTTGTGTTATCGACAGTGTCCTTTGCCTTACAGAAGCTTTGCAGTTTCCTGAAGTCCCATTTATCAGTTATTGATCTTAGAGCCTTAGCTATTGGTGATTCCTCCTGAAGTTCTTTTATTATTCAGGTTTGTTTGGGCTGTCCTGGGTTTTTACTTTTTCCATATGAAGTTAAGAATAACCCTTTCTATGTCTATGAAGAATTGTGGTGGAATTTTGATGGGAATTGTATTGAATCTTTAGATTCTTTTGGTAAGATGGCCATTTTCACTATTCTAGTACTTCCTATCTATGAGCCTAGGAGATCTTTCCATCTTCTGAAATCTTACTATTATTTTATTGTTGTGGTTGGTTGTGTGTGTGTGTGATTTACTTCATTCTTCTTTTTTTATTTTACATAAACATTTTAATATTCTTTTTATTTTATTTTTTTATTAATTATTCCATTCATTTACATCTCAAGTGATATCCCACTTCCCAGTTACCCCTCCACTAACCACCCATTCCACATCCTCCCTCCCCCCTCCCCTTTGCTTGCATGAGAATACTCCCCCACTCACCCACACTTTCCTGCCTTACCATTCCATCATCACCCTATGCTGGGGCATCAAACCTCCCTGGGACCAAGGGCCTCCCCTCCTTTTGCTGTCAGGCAAGGCCATCCTCTGTTACATATGTATCTGGAGCCATGGATCCCTCCAGGTACACTCCTGGGTTGGTGGTCTAGACTCTGGGAGAACTGTGTGGTCTGGCCAGACTATGTTGTTCTTTCCAGTGGGGTTAAAATCCCCCTCAGCTCCTCCATTTCTTTTGCCAGCTCCCCTACCAGGTTCCCTGAGCTCAACCTGATGGTTGGCTCCAAGCATCCACATCTGCATTGGTCAGTTGCTGGCTGGGCATCCCCAGGAACTGCCACACTAGGTTCCTGTCAGCAAGGGCCTCTTGACAGCAGCAACAGTGTTGGGTTCTGTGTCTTCAGACATGATGGATCCTCAGGTGGGGCAGTCCATGGTTGGCCCTTTCTTCAGTCTCTGTTCCATTTTTTCTCTCTGTTCTTCCTTTGGACAGGAATATTTCTGGGTTATAAATTTTGAGATGGGTGGGTGGCCCCATCCCTCCACCAGAGGCTGTGCTTATCTACTGGAGGTGGTCCCAAAAGGTTCTATCTCCCCTTTCTCTGTGGATTTCAGCTAAAGTCATCCCTGTTGAGTCTTTGGAGCCTCAAGTTTCCCTGGTGTCTGGGTCCCTCCAGTGGTGATCCCCAGTTCCTCATCCCCACCCCGATACATATTTTTGTTTAATTTCCTGATCCCTCCCTGTACCTCTTTTACATATCCTCCGGTTCCTGATACTGCCACCCTTATTTTCTCCCCCTTCTTTCTCCCTTCTAGGTAGCCCTCTCCCTCCAGCTCTCACAATAGTCCTGTTCTTCCCTCAATGCAGGACTGAAGCATCCATATCCTGGTTTCTTTCTACACTCCATATGGTCTCTGGGTATTGTGAGCTTCTGGGCTAATATCCACTTACTGGATATTATACTGGATAGTGAGTATGTACCGTGTGTGCCTTTTGTGTTTGGGTTACCTGACTCAGGATGATATTTTCTGGTTCCATCTATTTGCCTGCAAATCTCATGAAGTCATTGTTTTTAAAAGCTGCTTAGTACTCCATTGTGTATATGCACTACATTTTCTGTATCCTTTCTTCTGTTGAGGGACATCTGGGCTGTTTCCAGCTTCTGGCAATTATTAATAAGGCTGCTATGATCATAGTGGAGCATGTTTCCTTGTTAAATGTTGGAGCATATTTTGGGTATATGTCCAAGAGTAGTATAGCTGGGTCTTCAGGTAGAACTACTTTTAATTTTCTCAGTAGCAACCAGACTGATTTCCAAAGAGGTTTTTTTTTTTTTTTTTTTTACCAGTTTGCAGTCCCACATCCTATTTCTCCACATCCTTGCCAACATGTGCTGTCACCTGAGTTTTTGATCTTAGCTATTCTGACTTGTATGAGGTGGAATCTTATGGTTGTTTTGATTTGCGTTTCCCTGATGACTAAGGATATTAAACAGTTCTTGAAGTGCTTGTAAGTCATTTGAGATTACTCTATAGAGAATTCTCTATTTAGATCTGTACTCCAATTTTTATAGGCTTATATGGTTCCCAGGAGTCTACCTTCTTGAGTTCTTTATATATATTGGATATTAGCCCTCGATTGTATGTAGGGGTTAGTAAAGATCTTTCCGCAAATGGTTGGTTGCTGTGTTGTCCTATAAACAGTGTCCTTTGCTGTATAGAAGCTTTTGAATTTATGAGGTGCCATTTGTCTATTGTTGCTCTTAAAGCATAAGCCATTGGTGTTCAGTTCAGGGAGTTTTCCCCCTGTGCCCAAGTTTTCAAGGCCCTTCCCCATTTTCTCTTCTATTAGGTTTAGTGTATCTGGTTTTATGTGGAGGTCCTTAATCCACTTGGACTTGAGCTTTGTACAAGGAGATAAGAATGGATCAGTTTTTATTCTTGTACAAGATGACTGCAAAATGAACCAGCACCATTTGTTGAAAATGCTGTTTTTTTCCCCACTGGGTGGTTTTAGCTTCTTTGTCAAATATCAAGTGACCATAGGTATGTGGGTTTATTTCTGGGTCTTCAATTCTGTTCCATTGGTCTACTTGCTTGTCTTTGTACCAATAGCATGCCATTTTTATAACTATTGCTCTGTAGTACAGCTTGAGGTCAGCGATGGTGATTCCATCAGAAGTTCTTTTATTGTTGAGAATAGTTTTTGCTATCTTAGGTTTTGTGTTGTTCCAGATGAATTTGTAAATTGCCCTTTCTAACTCTGTGAAGAATTGAGTTGGAATTTTGATGAGTATTGCAGTGAATCTGTAGATTGATTTTGGCATTATGGCCATTTTTACTATATTAATCCTGCCAATCCATGAGCATGGAAGATCTCTCCATCTTCTAAGATCTTCTTTGATTTCTTTCTTCAGAGACTTGAAGTTTTTGTCATATATATCTTTCACTTGCTTAGTTAAAGTCACACCAAGGTATTTTATATTATTTGTGACTATTGTGAAGGGTGTTATTTCCCTAATTTCTTTCTCAGCCTGCTTATCCTTTGAGTAGAGAAAGGTCACTGGTTGGTTTGAGTTAATTTTATATTCAGACACTTTGCTAAAGTTGTTTATCAGTTTTAAGAGCTCTCTAGTAGAATTTTTTGGGTTGCTTATCTATACTATCATATCATCTGCAAATAGTGATATCTTGACTTTCTCCCTCCCAATTTGTATTCCTTTTGATCTCTTTTTTTGTTGTTTGATAGCTCTGGCTAGAACTTAGAGTACTATATTGAATAGGTAGGGAGAGAGTGGGCAGCCTTGTCTTGTCCCTGTTTTAATGGGATTGCTTTGAGAGTCTCTCCATTTAGTTTAGTGTTGACTATTGGTTTGGTGTATATTGCTTTTATTATTTTTAGGTATGCTCCTTGAATTCCTGATCTCTCCAATATGTTTAATATGAACGGGTATTGTATTTTGTCAAAGGCTTTTTCAGCATCTAATGCGATGATTATGTGTTTTTTCCTTTGAGTTTGTTTATATAGTGGATTAGGTTGAGGGATTTCCATATATTGTATTTCCATATATTTCCGTATATTGCATTCCTGGATTGAAGCCTACTTGATCATGATGGATGATCATTTGGATTTATTCTTGGATTCAGTTTGTGAGAATTTTATTGAGTATTTTTGCATTGACATTCATAAGGGAAATTGATCTGAAGTTCTCTTTCTTTGTTGGGTCTTTTTGTGGTTTAGGTATCAGTTTAACTGTGGCTTTACAGAATGAATTGAGTAGTGTTCCTTCTGTTTCTATTTTATGGAATACTTTGAGGAGTATTGGTATTAGGTCTTCTCTGAAGGTCTAATAAAACTCTGCACTAAAACCATCTAGCCCTGGGCCTTTATTGGTTTGGAGACTTTTAATGACTGCTTCTATTTCCTTAGGGGTTATAGAGTTCTTTAGATGGTTTATCTGATCTGGATTTAACTTTGGTACCTGGTTTCTGTCTAGATCCATTTCATCTAGGTTTTCCAGTTTTGTTGAGTATAGACTTTCATATTAGGACCTGACTAGTTTTTGAATTTTCTCAGTTTCTGTGCTTATGTCTTCCTTTTCATTCCTGATTTTGTTAATTTGTGCCCTCTGGTTAGTCTGGCTAAGGGTTTATTTATCTTGTTGATTTTCTCAAAGAACCAGCTCCTTAGTTTTGCTGATTCTTTGTATAGTTCTTTTTGTTTCTACTTGGTAGATTTAAGCACTGAGTTTGATCCTTCCCTGCCATCTACTCCTCTTGGGTGTATTTGCTTCTTTTTGTTCTAGAGCTTTCATATGTGGTTTTAAGCTGGTAGTGTATGATCTCTCCATTTTTTTTATGGAGGCACTCAGAGCTATGAGTCTTCTTCTTAACATTGTTTTTATTGTGTCCCAAAAGTTTGGATACACTGTACCTTCATTTTCATTGAATTCTATACAGTCTTTAATTTCTTATTTCTTCCCTGATCAAGTTATCATTGAGTAGATAGTTGTTCAGCTTCCCTGTATATGTGAACTTTCTGTTCTTTTTGTTGCTATTGAAGACTAGCCTTAGTTTATGGTGGTTGGATAGAATACATGAGATTAATTCAATGTTCTTGTATCTGTTGAGGTCTGTTTTGTGACCAATTATATGGTAAATTTTGAAGAAGGTATAGTGATGTGCTGAGAAGGTATATTCTTTTGTTTAAGGATAAAATGCTCTATAGATATCTGTTAAATTCATTTTGTCCATAACTTCTGTTCTTTTCAATGTATCTGTGTTTAGTTTGTGTTTCCATGATCTGTCCACTGATGAGAGTGGAGTGAAGTCTCCCACTATTATTGTGTGAGGTGCAATGTGTGCTTTGAGTTTTAGTAAAGTTTCTGTTATGAATGTGGATGCCCTTGCATTTGGAGCATAGATGTTCAGAATTGGGAGTTCTTCTTGCTAGATTTTTCCTTTGATGAGTATGAAATGTCCTTCCTTATCTATTTGGATGTCTTTTGGTTGAAAGTCGATTTTACCTGATATTAGAATGGCTACTCCAGCTTGTTTCTTGGGACCATTTTTTTTGAAAATTGTTTTCCAGCCCTTTACTCTTAGGCAGTATCTGTCTTTGACACTGAGGAGTGTTTCCTATATGCAGCAAAATGCTGGGTCCTATTTACATATCCAGTCTGTTATTCTCTTTTTATTGGGGAATTGAGTCCATTGATGCTAAAAGATATTAAGGAATAGTGATTGTTGCTTCCTGTTATTTTTATGTTTGTGTGGTTATCTTCTGAGTTTGTTTCAAGATTACTTTATTGGTTTTTCCATGGTGTAGTTTCCCTCCTTGTGTTGGTGTTTTCCTTTGTAGTGCTGGATTTGTGGAAAGATATTGTGTAAATTTGTTTTTGTCATGGAATATCTTGGTTTCTACAACTATGGTAAATGAAAGTTTTGCTGGGTATAGTAGTCTGGCCTGGCATTTGTGTTCTCTTAGGGTCTGTAATAACATCTGCTTGGGATCTGTATAACCTCTTTCATAGTCTCTGGTGAGAAGTCTGGTGTGATTCTGATAGGTCTGCCTTTATATGTTACTTGACCTTCTTCCCTTACTTGTTTTAATATTCTTTCTTTGTTTCATGCATTTAGTGTTTTGATTATTATGTGACAGGAGGAATTTCTTTTCTGGTTCAATCTATTTGGAGTTCTGTAGGCTTCTTGTCTGTTCATGGGCATCTCTTTTTTTTAGGTTAGGTAAGTTTTATTCTATAATTTTGTTGAAGATATTTACTGAACCTTTAAGTTGAGAATCTTCACTCTCTTTATACCTATTATCCTTAGGTTTGGTCATCTCATTGTGTCCTGGATTTCCTGGATGTTTGTGTCAGGAGCTCTTTGCATTTTACTGTTGTGTCAATGTTTTCTCTGATATCTTCTGCGAGATTCTCTCTTCTACTTCTTGTATTCTGTTGGTGATGCTTGCATCTATGATTCCTGATCTCTTTCCTAGGTTTTCTATCTCCAGGGTTGTCTTCTTTTATGATTTCTTTATTGTTTCTATTTCCCTTTTGGGATCCTGGATGTTTTTGTTCAATTCCTTCATGTATTTGATTGTATTTTCCTGTAATCTTTAAGGGATTTTCCTCTACCTGTCTACCTGTGTTCTCTTGTATTTCTTTAAGTAAGTTATTTATGTGCTTCTTAAAGTTCTCCATTATCATCATGAAATGTGATTTTAAATTAGCATCTTGCTTTTCTGGTTTGTTTGGAGTATCCAGGGCTTGCTGTGACCAGAGAACTGCTTTCTGGTGATGTTAAGTAGCCTTGGTTTCTGTTGCTTATGTTCTTGTCCTTGCCCTTCACCATCTGGCTATGTCTGGTATTAGCTGGTCTGGTTTCTGACTGGAGATTGCCCCTCCTGTAAGTCTGTGAACCTATGATGTTAGATGTCTTAGCAATACTGAGAGACCATCTCTGTGCAGTAATGGGGTGTGAAGAGCTGTGATCTTAGATATGTCAGCACTTTTGGGAGTGCAGCTCTTTCCATGAGAGATTTGGGTATGGAAAACTTTGGCACAAGGTTATCTTTGGTGTGCAGATGGAAACTGGAAGGATCTGGTCCCTGGCTGCTCCTGTGCCCTGTGGGCTCCCTGTGGCCCTGTCCTTGGCCAGCTATTGGAGCAATAGTGATCATCTCACCTGTGGCCTTGAGTATATAAGCACTCTTGGGAGATCAGCTCTCTCTTTGTGGGATTTGGTCACCAGTATTTGCATTTTAATATGTCAATATTTCTATCAATGACTGTTTGATATCAGAGTCTAGTATGGTTCTATTCACAGCTGAGCTCAACCTCTGTAAGAAATCTGTAAAGGCTTCTTTAGAACTCTGTATTATCTTAGTAAATGAAGTGGATGTTTTTCCCCCTCTTAAAACTGCCCCATGACTTTGTTCAATTATATCATCATCAGATTGGATTTGCTCTTATAAGTCAGCATAATGCCCTTCACCAAGCAGCTGATCTTTAGTAACATTTATCCCTCTTGCTACATTTCAATTTTCTATTTTTGAGGCTTTATAACTCTACTATGACAACCATATTAATTGCTGTCCAGTTTCTTGTACAGCTGACACCAATCTCTTCCACTCTTGTGGGATAACCTTATGCCTTGTAGCCCAGTTATCTAGCATTTCTTTAACAAGAGGAGAATGTAATCCACACAATATAATAGCCTCTTTAAAATGCTTTAGATGTAGCATTTCTATTGGATACCAGATCAATTTATTAAAGGTAGAAATATCATCATTAGCATGCATTTGCTGCACAAAGACTGGGAAGGCTGAAGGTACCTCTGTAGGTCCAAGAAAATCCTGTGGTGGTGCACTTGGTTGCACAATAATCTGTTGTACCTGTACCATTTCCTGCTCTTCCTGGCCTGTCGTTTTACAGAGATACTCTGGGCACCTGGCAGTAAAAGTGGGTCGAGCAGGGCATAGCTACTTCTGCAATCTTCTGTAACAGAAGAGAATTGTTGGGTTTCCCTTTAAACTTTTTCAATATAGTATACATGAAAACCATGAATCAAAACCAAAATACCCTTTCTGGGAGCAAGGCAGGAGACTACCAAGTATCAGTAGCTGCCATTTTGCTAATCTCCTTAAGCAACATTGCTAACCTCTCATAACATGCCATTTTCTCCATATTAGAAGTAGAGTTACTCCTTATGCCTAAGACACTGTGCACTATCTGTTGGCTTACATTTTCTCCAAACCTGACTTTTAATTATGGTTCTTAAGTGTTTTAACCTTCCTCCTAGCCTATCACCCACCAGAGGTAGTGGAAAAGAAAGGTTATTAGGATACAGGGAAGTGGACCTGTTTCAAAATTGTTCTTTGAATTAAATCCAATCTGTGCTGTCAGGATATCAGCAGTTCAGTTTTACAGGAATCAGTAATTTGATCCACTCACAAATACTTCACGAATATACTGGCAGTCCAGTAGTGTTGGAATAGGAAACATGAATCAGCAGTGGTGGCACAACCTAACAGGTAGAGCAAGGCCTCTGCTAAATTGCTGAAGTCAGCAGGAATGACCAGGACCCTAGAGACTCTGGAAGTTCTCTGCTGTGCCTCTCTAACTGAAGTGAAGATCGGTGAAGACCAACGAAGTATTGCCAAGCTAACTATGTAAGCCCTCATCTCTCTCAGGTCCTATTTATACTCCCTCCAAACATCACATGTCCTCCCATAGGTCTTGCCTCACTACATGAGTCTGTTTTATCAAAACTCAGTGTGAATCTGTATCAGTTGACATCACTCTGCCAATTGGCCTAAGTCCAAGGAAATGGCAAGAAGCTGCCAGAATATCACCAGAAATATTTTTAGTCTATTTCTCTCTATGGAGTCATGACAAATGGGGATCAGCAATGCAATATAAGACAAACTAATACATGAATGTCATTAGTAAAGAATCCTTCATCATGTGCTATTTCATATGTTGGCATTAACAAAGCATCTTTTCATCAATGTGTCTGCTTCAGCAGTACATCATTTGACATAACTGACTTTTAAAGAAACTAGAAGTTTCCACTTCAATAAATGTTATTTCTTATATATATATATATATATATATATATATATATATATGAAATATATATAACAGTTATATATAAAAGTTATATATATAACTTTTAAGTTATATATATAACTTAAAAGTTTAAAAATATGCACCATCAGTACTACCTGTTTAGAATCTGTGGATTTATGTCTTTGTAGGATGATAAATACAATATATACTATAATTAGTATATATTATTGTATAATATATACTATAATTAGTATATATTATTGTATAATATATACTATAATACACACACACACATATATTATAACCTGGAGCACACAATTTATATGTGGGGTAGTGTAGGGTAGTGGTTTGTTCAGGTAACTTAGGCTCAGTCGAATATTTGGCCTTGAGTCCTGGAGCCTCAGTGGGCAGTTTTCTGCTTGCAGGGGTCAGAAGGAGCTTGGGTATAACTCCTGAGTCTTTGGCTCCTGCTTCAGTCACAACCCCTCACAGCTGCCCCTGCAGGAGATGTTTGCCCTATCAGGCAGACAATGCCCCAAGCTCTCAGCATTCTAGCTGGACCCTATCCCCAGTCATCTGACCACAGCCAGACATGCCAAGCCCCATACAATATAAGAGGTGATTTGCCCCTCCTCACTCTATTGCTTTGTCTCTTCCCTCTCTTGCTACTTCTCTTCCTCTCTTGCTCTTGTCCTCTTGCCCTCTTCCTCCTCTCTCTTGCTCCTTATTCTCTTCTCTTGCCTTCTTGCTCTATTGCTTTCTTTTCTCTCCTTTCTCTCTCTCTCTCCTTCTCTTCCTTCTTCCTCTCCTTTCTTTCTCTCTACTTGACTGGCCTGTTTTCTCCTTCCTACAATAAAATATCTCATTTATACATTGCCTCCTTTTTAACTAATGCACCGTGCAGCCACAGGCCCCACAGGCCCCAGCAGCAGGGAGAGAGAGAGAGAAAGAGATCTCCAGGCCACAACAGCAGCCTGCCCGTGGTACAACACACACACACACACACACACACACACACACACACACACACACA
>JADRCC010253886.1:0-11525 GCA_019843855.1 Hylomyscus alleni | reverse complement strand
ACTAATACAGAGGTAGAGGCTCACAGCCATCCATTGAACTGAGTACACAGTCCCCAATGAAGGAGTTAGAGAGGGAACCAATGGAGTTAAAGGGATCGCAGCCTCTTGGGACGAACAACAATATGGACTGACCAATACCCTCAGAGCTCCCAGGGACTAAACCACCAACCAAGGACTATACATGGTGGGACTGATTGTTCTGGCAGCATGTGTATAGTAGAGGATGGCTGAGTTGGTCATCAAGGGGAGAAGAGGCCCTTGGCCATATGAAGGTTCTGTGCCCCAGTGTAGGAGAATGACAGGGCTGATAAGTGGGAGAGGGTGGGGTGGCAGGCATGGGGAGGGGGGAGGCAACAGGGGTTTGTTCTTGTTGTTTTTGATTGTTCATTAAATATTATTTAAAATAAAAAAAATAAAAAAATAAAAATAAGCATGATAGACTACTTAAAAAAAAAAAAAAGAAAAGAAAAGAAAGGGAAATCTGATCCCTGAGCCCCAGGACTCAAGGTCTTCATGGACTTTCTACTGTCCTTAGACAAGGTCCAACCCCCTCAATAGCCAGAAAACAAGATCTCACCAAAGCTGGCTGGCTACTGGCTGTTACATTGTTTCCTATTAATATGTACAATTCTATGTCAATTAAAAGTTTTAAAGTCTAAAAAAATATTTTTTAAAATTTAAAAGTTATGGATTAACAGCTTTGGCAGAGGAGATTTCTAGACAATCTATGATTGGTGGTGTTGCTTGGTCATTAGTGGCCTTGCTTACAGAGATCTATAATGAAAACGAACAAGCTGAGCAAGGAAAAATACACAATGTACAGTTTGAGGAGAAAAGGGATACCAGGAATTTTAATAGAGCTAAGACTCGTCTTCAAGGAAATAAAAAGATTAAAGAAAAGCCCGATGCTAGATGGAATAAAGGAATTGTCGAGACCCCACCCAGCTCACTTTCCAACCTGTGGAAAGGAAGTAAAGAAAAGCTTAAGGTTGGGCATGGTGGTGTACACCTTAAATCTAGAGGCAAACACTGGCAGATCTCTAAGTTCAAGGTCAGCCTGGTCTACAGGGAGAGTTCTAGGACAACCAAGGTTAGGCAGTGAAGGAGACCATCAAAAACAGAAAACAGAGGGTGGGTAGAGAGCGTGTAAGCATGAGGACTTTAGTTTCATTCTAGAACCCTAGTACAGGGGAAGCAGAGTCAGACAGATCCCTGGGGCTTGTTGGCCAGCCTAGAAGAATCAGCAAGCCCTAGACCAATGAATGTTCTAACATTGCCTCAAACAAATCAGAAGCATTAACAGACATACTAAAGCTGGCTTCAACCGCAGTACACGAAACACACAATTGTTGTACTTATGGGGTGCAGGATGATATTTTATTGCACCTGTATGTAACATGGAAACATGAATAAGAAGTATTTACATCCCCACTACATTGGACACTCACTATCTCTTCCCATTATGAGTGATGACAAGCTCTTGTGCCTGTATCTGATGAGTCGTACTGCCTCTGGAAACATGTCAGCAGGATTCTGGGGAGCACTTAGTAAAGGACTTCATACCTTAATGTATTCACACTGAAGGGAGGTAATGGGAACAGTAAATGTGGTGCCATCAGAGCTGGCTGGCTAAGCCTCAGCACACTGTCTGGCACATGGAAGCTTCTTAGTTTAAACATCACCCAGTTCTTTCACATTCTTCACTAAAGTCTGAGGACTGACACTCTTCTGATGGTTCCTGGCTTCACCTGAGGTTGTTGCCGAGACCAGGTCGGTTCACTGGCCCCGATATTCACTTGGCCTCTTGGGGGAGAACAAGACACTAGATCCCAAGAGTACCACACATGCACAAATGAAACGCAGGTAGAGGAGGAACTGCCTCTCATGTGGTTCTCTGAGGCTGCTGGGGCCATGTCAAGCTCTGTGCCATTTCAGATGCTGTAGGTGATGATGCTACTGGAAGTCAGAAAGGTCATTAGGTCACCAGGAACACGAGGAGCCCCCACATAACTTCAAGAGTGCTCTTGACAGGGTTGCTAGGATCCACCTCCCCTCCTCTCCTGCCCCTGCCTCGGTATATTGCCACTTCTTGCTGCCCACCACGATCTGAGCCCATCCTTAACCATCAGAGAGCGGCAGCTGAGCAGATGGCTCCTGGGAGAATCACTGACCAGGCAGAGCTGAGTGTAGGAACTGCTGGGCCCAATGGCGACTCTCTGTTGCTGTCTTCTTTGATTTTAAGGATTTTTTTTTTATGTACATGATTACATGTGTGAATACCACATGCATGCCTGGTACCCATCGAAGTCAGAAGAGGGCATCAGATAGCCTGGAACTAGATATGGAATGTTTTAAGCCACCATGTAGGTTCTGGGACTCAAACTCCTGTCCTCTGAAAGAGCTCTTAACCATCGAGTCACGTCTCCAGTTCTGTCTTCCTTCTTACTGAGTCTAATATTCACCTGTCTAGCCACCCAACCAACATGTACTCTGTCCTGCTCTGGGAGCTGAGGATCCAGGAGTGTGAAATAGGAATGCCTGCATGGCTAGTGGTGGAAGGATGTTGGACCATGTTGCTAGGACAGACACACAAGTGTCTGAGGGTGATTGTCAGGCAGAAGTGTGAGAAAGGGCCCCTCAGTGGGTCATACAGAGTTGTAAGTGTGCTAAGGAAGGGCCTCAGTTGTAGCACAGCAATCTAGAAGTCTTCCCAGAGCTCAGGAACCAGTGTAGTAACCACAAGCCAGGATTTCCCAGCCCTCGCACTATGAACATGCTAAATTGCATCATCTCCAGTTGAGGGGCTGTCCTGTGTGGTGTCGATAGCTCTCCTGCATGCTGTAGAGTACTTAACAGTATCTCTGGATTTCAGTAGCAACCTCTCCCTGACACACACATACAGTGATGTCATTCATACATAACACCACACACACACACACACACACATACACATACACACACACATGTGTGATGTGACCCGCAAAGCTTTCCTGAGGGAACTCAGCATGCTCAGTCAAGAAAGATTAAGTTCTCAGGGGCAGTGGATACAGCTTGTGCAAAGAGCTATTGCCAGTCATGGAATAATTAATGCATGAGCATTAATACTCACCTCATATTGGACAAGTCTCTCTCTCTCTCTCTCTCTCTCTCTCTCTCTCTCTCTCTCTCTCTCTCTCTCTCTCTCTGCCTCTTTCTTCTCCTTTTTTTCTCCTCTTTCTCACCTCCACTCTTTTTTTTCTTTCCTAGCAGGGTATCACTATGTAGCCCAGGCTAGCCTCAAACTCCTTATCCTCTTGCCTTGGCTTCTAAAGTGCTGGGATTAGAGGCATGTCCCACGATGCCTGGCAGTAGGCTAATTTCTGATGAGTACACACCCAAAGGCAAAATTGCTGAGCTGCAGGCCAGTCAGCATTAGTCTTCCAAAGCATGTGTACTACCTCCCCAGAGGTGGAGGGAAGATGGGAACTGGACCAGAGAGTAGCTGGAAGTCTGTTAGAGTCCTCAGTGTGGGCTATAGAGGCATGATGGAGTGGAGTTGGGATTGGAGTGCAGATGAGTTTGGGTGGTGTGTGCCTTTCTTCCTAGGGCCTCTGTAGCAGTTGACCAGATGTGCAGCTTAAAGTAACGGTGTTTCAACTGCTAACCACTCTAGGAGTCAAGACAGGGGAGCCTACCCACTTGAGGCTTCAGAAAGGGACCCTCTCTGGCCTTTCCAGCTTCCAGTGTTAGCCAAAGTTCTTGGCATTCCTTGACACGTGGGTGTGTAACTCTATCTTCATGTGCCACCTTTGTATCTATCCCCTCTTCACCTGAGGATACCAGGCACTGGATTCAGGACTCCCACTTCATCTTCACTGACTGCATCCACAAAGCATGCAAGAGTATTGGAGAGTCTAGTGGACCTGCAATTTAGAGCAATGTTGAAAGACCTGCTCTTGGTGTGAGAAACAGAGCACAAGGACTTGGCAAAGGCCCTGCTATGTGGGAAGAGAGGAAAAAAGTCCACATGAGCTTTAACTACAGGCTGCAGACTCTTGTCATGGCACGAGAGCTCTGTTTGAGCTAAGCCAGCTTTAAGGTTATACTTATACCTCAGTAGGTAGCATTTGTATTGGTGAATGCAGATGGCAAAGTACAGAGTAGCCCTGTGCCATCATAGGGTCCACAACACTCAGAGGAAAATCAGGCTGCATTTGCAGACCCAGCTGCTGTGTTGCTAAGAGAAATCAAAATTGTGTTGTGTGTTCAGAGAACTGGACAGTCTCTTACTCATCTCTTTTAACTCTTGTAGAACGGGAGTCTCGTGTGTGCATTCACCACAACTCAGAGCAGGCCTGTGCCCACAAGCAGTGGACCAACATAGAGCAAACTCTGATATTTTGTAGGTTTTTTGTCTAATTTTGCTTTGGCCATTTGTGGATTTCAAAGTATGAAGATAATGTTGCAAAACCCAACATTAGAAAATTTTGGTCCTTTCCAGTATCTGTCTGTACCTGGAGCTAATCCTGTGCCACAAATAGCACCAGGGGAGAGAACTGGCCTCACAGGAGTGCAGACAAGCCTGTGAACACAGGTAAGATCACCACTGCTGCTCAGAGGGACATGTCCAAAACCCTCAGGACACATGAACCAAGGAGTGGCCTGGGACAGGAGCCTTCCAATTTCCATCTGAGCCTGGAGCTGATCCTGTGCCACAGCGCTACATACACAAATACCAACAGGAGAGAGCAGGTCTCCCAGGAGTGACAACACACCTGTGAGCACAGGTAAGACCACCATTTCTCTTCAAATCCCTGGCCCAAGAGGTACCCTCCCAGAGCCATCAGGAAAACGGAACCAAGGAACAGCAGGGGATAGGGTCCTTCTAGTTTCTGTCTGCACCCCAGAGCTGACCCTGTACCACAGCTCTCCAAACCCAAATCCCTCCTGGAGAGAACTGGTCTCCCAGGAGTATTGACACAGAGGCTTGCAGGAGAGACAAGCCACAGTCAGAGACAGCAAGACCAGATAATACCAGAGATAACCAGACAGTAAGAGGCAAGGGCAAGAACATAAGCAACAGAAACCAAGGCTACTTGGCATCATCAGAACCCAGTTCTCCCACCACAGTAAGCCCTGGTTACCCCAACATACCAGAAAAGCAAGGCTCTGATTTAAAATCACATCTCATGATGATGATAGAGGACGTTAAGAAGGACATAAATAACTCCCTTAAACAAATACAAGAAAACACAGATAAACAGGTAGAAGCCCTTAAAGAGGAAACACAAAAATCCCTTAAAGAATTGCAGGAAAACACAACCAAACAGGTAAAGGAACTGAACAATACCATCCAGAATCTAAAAATGAAAAGAGAAACAACAAAGAAACCACAAAGGGAGAAAACCCTGGAGAGAGAAAACCTAGGAAAGAGATCAGGAGTCATAGAAGTAAGCATCACCAACAGAATACAACAGATAGAAAAGAGAATCTCAGGGGCAGAAGATACCATAGAAAACGTTGACACAACACTCAAAGAAAATGCAAAATAAAAAAACTCCTAATGCAAAACATCCAGAAAATCCAGGACACAATGAGAAGACCAAACCTAAGGATAATAGGCTTAGAAGAGAGTGAAGACTTCCAACTTAAAGGGCCAGTAAATATCTTCAACAAAATTATAGAAGAAAACTTCTCGGGCTGGTGAGATGGCTAGCGGGTAAGAGCATTGACTGCTCTTCCGACAGTCCTGAGTTTGGATCCCAGCCACCACATGGTGGCTCACAACCACCTGTAATGAGATCTGATGCCCTCTTCTGGTGCGTCAGCTACAGTGAATTAGGCCAGAGCGAGCGGAGCCGGAGTAAGTGGGTCCTGAGTTCAACTCCCACATGATGTGTGTGGCTCACAGCCATCTGTACAGCTACAGTGTACTCATATACATAAAATAAATAAAATAAATCTTAAAAAAAAAAAGTCCTGTTCCCAGCAGGCCTCCACCGGCGCAAGATGGCGGAAAGAGAAACCCTGTCTTAAAAAAAAAAAAGAAAAGAAAAGAAAAGAAAAGAAAACTTCTCTAACCTAAAGAAACAGATGCCCATAATACAAGAAGCCTACAGAACTCCAAATAGATTGGACCAGAAAAGAAATTCCTCCTGTCACATAATAGTCAAAACACCAAATGCATAAAACAAAGAAAGAATATTAAAAGCAGTAAAGGAAAAAGATCAAGTAACATATAAAGACAGACCTGGGCTGGAGAGATGGCTCAGCGGGTAAGAGCACTGAATGCTCTTCTGAAGGTCATGAGTTCAAATCCCAGCAACCACATGGTGGCTCACACTATCTATAATGAGATCTGACACCCTCTTCTGGTGTGTCTGAAGATAGCTACAGTGTACTTATTTATAATAATAAATTAATCTTCAGGCTTGAGGGACTGGAGTGAGTGGGGCTGACCAGAGGGAGCAGAAGTCCTAGAAGTCAATTCTCAACAGCCAGATGAAGGCTCACAACTATCTGTGCAGCTACAGTGTGCACTCATATACATAAAATAAATAAACAGCTACAGTGTGTACTCATATGCATAAAATAAATAGCTAGTGTGTACTCATAAAATAAATAAAGACCTATAGTGTGTACTCATATGCATAAAATAAATAGCTACAGTGTGTACTCATATACATAAAATAAATAAATAGCTACAGTGCATAAAATAGCTACATATGCATAAAATAAATAAATCTAAAAAAAAAGACAGATCTATCAGAATTACACCAGACTTCTCACCAGATACTATGAAAGCTAGAAGATCCTGGGTAGATCTCTAAGAGAACAAAAATACCAGCCCAGACTACTATACCCAGCAAAACTCTCAAGATGGAGAAACCAAGATATTCTACGACAAAACCAAATTTACACAATATCTTTCCACAAATCTAGCCCTACAAAGGAAAATAGATGGAAAATGCCAACACAAGGAGGGAAAGTACATCCTAGAAAAAGCAAGAAAATAATCTTTTTTTCAACAAACCCAAAGAAGATAGTCACACAAACATAAAAATAACATCAAAAATAACATGAAGCAACAGTCACTATTCCTTAATATCTTTTAACATCAATGAACTCAATTCCCCAATAAAAAGACATAGAATAACAGACTGAATACATAAACAGAACGCAGCATTTTGCTACATACAGGAAACACATCTGAGTGTCAAATATAAACACTACCTTAGAGTAAAGGGCTGGAAAACAATTTTCCAAGCAAATGGTCCTAAGAAAAAAGCTGGAGTAGCCATTCTAATATTAGATAAAAATCAACTTTCAACCAAAAGTCATCAAAAAAAGATAAGGAAAGAGACTTCATACTCATCAAAGAAAAAAAATCTACCAAGAACTCTCAATTCTGAACATCTATGTTCCAAATGCAAGGGTGCCCACATTCATAAAAGAAACTTTACTAAAGTTCAAAACACATATTGCACCTCACATAATAATATTGGGAAACTTCAATATCCCACTCTCATCAATGGACAGAGACACAGTGAAACTAACATAAGTTATGGATCAAAGGGATTTAACAGATATCTATAAAACAATTTATCCTAAATCAAAAGAATAAACCTTCTTCTCAGCACCTCATGTTACCTTCTCCAAAATTGACCATATAATCGGTCACAAAACAGACCTCAACAGATAAAAGAAGATTGAAATAATCCCTTGCATCCTATCAGATCACTATAGATTAAGGCTGGTCTTCAATAGCAACAAAAACAACAGAAAGCCCACATACATGTGAAAGCTGAACAATGCTCTACTCAATGATAACTTGGTCAAGGAATAAAGAAAGAAATTAAAGACTTTTTAGAATTTAATGAAAATGAAGCCACAACATACCCAAACTTATGGGATATAATGAAAGCAGTGCTAAGAGGAAAACTCATTAACTTTGAGTGCCTCCAAAAAGAAACTGATGAGAACATATACTAGCAGCTTAACAGAACTGTTTCTTTGAGTAAAATCAACAAGATAGATAAACCCTTAGCCAGACTAACCAGAGGGCACAGAGACCGTATCCAAATTAGCAAAATCAGAAATGAAAAGGAAGATAAAACAATAGAAACCAAGGTAATTCAAAAAAATCAACATATCCTATTACAAAAGCCTATATGCAACAGAATTGGAAAATCTGGATGAAATGGACAATTTTTTAGACAGATACCAGGTATCAAAGTTAAATCAGGATAAGATAAAAGATCTAAACAGTCCCATAACCCCTAAAGAAATAGAAGCAGTTATTAAAAGTCTCCCAACCAAAAAAAGTCTGGGACCAGATGCTTTTAGTGCAGAATTCTATCAGACCTTCAAAGAAGGCCTAATACTAAAACTCTTCAAACTATTCCACAAAATAGAAACAGAAGGAACACTACCCAATTCGTTTTATGAAGCCACAATTACTCTGATACCTAAACCACACAAAGACCAAACAAAGAAAGAGAACTTCAGACCAATTTCCCTTATGAATATTGATACAAAAATACTCAATAAAATTCCTGCAAACTGAATCTAAGAACACATCGAAATATTCACTCACCACTATCTAGTAGGCTTCATCCCAGGGATGCAGGGATGGTTCAATGCACAGAAATCCATCAAGTTAATCCACTACATAAATAAACTCAAAGAAAAAAACACATGATCATTTCATTAGATGCTGAAAAAGCATTTGATAAAATTCAACATCCCTTCATGTTAAATGTCTTGGAAAGATCAGGAATTCAAGGCCCATACATAAACATAGTAAAAGTAATATACAGCAAACCAGTGGCCAACATCAAACTAAATGGAGAGAAACTTGAAGCAATCACACTAAAATCAGGGACTAGACAAGGCTGCCCTCTCTCTCCCTGTATATTCAATATAGTACTGGAAGTTCTAGCTAGAATAATTAGACAACAAAAGAAGATCAAAGTGATACAAGTTGGAAAGGAAGAAGTCAAACTATCACTATTTGCAGATGATATTATAGCATACTTAAGAGACCCCAAAAACTCTACCAGAGAACTCTTACAGCTAATAAACAACTTCAGCAAAGTGGCTGGATATAAAATTAACTCAAACAAATGAGTAGCCTTCATATACTCAAAGGAAAACAGGCTGGGAAAGAATTAGGGATATCTACAGATTCAATGCAATCCCCATTGAAGTTCCAACTCAATTCTTCATAGAGTTAGAAAGAGCAATTTTCAAATTCATTTGAAATAACAAAAACCCCAGGATATAGAAAACTATTCTCAACAATAAAAGAACTTCTGGGGGAATCAGCATCCCTGACCTCAAGCTGTACTACAGAGCAATAGTGATAAAAACTGCATGGTATTGATACAGAGACAGACAGGTAGATCAATGGAATAGAATTGAAGACCCAGAAATGAACCCACACACTTATGGTCACTTGATATTTTCTTTTTATGATTAGATATTTTCTTTATTTGCATTTCAAATGTTCTCTCTTTTCCTGGCTTCCCCTCCAAAACCCCATTCCCTTCCCCCTCCCCCTGCTCACTAATATACCCTCTCCTGCTTACTGGCCCTGACATGCCCCTACACTGGGCATAGAACCTTCACAGGACCAAGGGCCTCTCCTCCCATTGATGATTGACTAGGCCATCCTCCGCTACATATGCAGCTGGAGCCATGAGTCCCACCATGTGTACTCCTTGGTTGATGGTTTAGTCCCTGGGAACTCTGGGGTTACTGGTTAGTTCATATTATTGTTCCTCCTATGGGGCTGCAAACCCCTTCAGCTCCTTGGGTCCTTTCTCTAGCTCCTTCATTGAGGAACCTGTGCTCAGTCCAATGGATGGCTGTGAGCATCCACTTCTGTATTTGTCAGGCACTGGAAAAGCCTCTCAGGAGACAGCTATATCAGGCTCCTTTTATACAACAAGCAAGCACTTGTTGGCATCCACAATAGAGTCTGGGTTTAGTGATTATATATGGGACTGTCCCAGGTGGAGCAGTCTCTGGATTGTCATTCCTTTAGTCTCTGCTCCACACTTGATCTTTGTCTCTGTAACTTGATCTCTGACAAAGGAGCTAAAACCATCCAGTGGAAAAAAGACAGCATTTTCAACAAATGGTGCTGGTTCAACTAGTGGTCAACATGTAGAAGAAAGCAAATTGATCCATTATTATCTCCTTGTACAAAGCTCAAGTCTAAGTGGATCAAGGACCTTCATATAAAACCAGATACACTGAATCTAATAGAAGAGAAAGTGGGGAAAAGTCTTGAACACATGGGCCCAGGGTAAAAGTTCCTGAACAGAACACCAATGGCTTATGCTCTAAGATCAAGAATCAACAAATGGGACCTCATAAAAATGCAAAGCTTCTGTAAAGCAAAGAACACTGTCAATAGGACAAAATGGCAACCAACAGATTGGGAAAAGATCTTTACCAATCCTACATCCAATAGAGGGCTAATATCCAATATATACAAAGAACTCAACAAGTTAGACTCCAGAGAACTAAATAACCCTATTTAAAAATGGGGAACAGAGCTAAACAGAGAATTCTCAACTGAGGAAACTTGAAGGGCCTAGAAGTGCCTAAAGAAATGTTCAATATCCTTAGTCATCAGGGAAATACAAAGCAAAACGACTCCACCTCACACCAGTCAGAATGGCTAGGATCAAAAACTCAGGTGACAGCAGATGCTGGCAAGGATGAGGAAAAAGAGGAACACTCCTCCATTGCTGGTGGGATTGCAAGCTGGTACAACCACTCTACAAATCAGTTTGGCAGTTCCTCAGAAAATTGGACATAGTACTACCAGAGGACCCAGCTATACCACTCCTGGGCATATACCCAGAAGATACTCCAAGATGTAATAAGGACACATGCTCCACTATGTTCATAGTCGCCATATTTATAATAGCCAGAAACTAGAAATAACCTAGATGTCTCTCAACAGAAGAATGGATACAGAAAATATGGTACATCTACACAATGAAATACTACTCAGCTATTAAAAACAATACTTCATGAAATTTACAGGCAAGTGGATCGAACTAGAGAATATATTCTGAGTGAGGTGACTCAGTCACAAAGGAACACACACGGTATATACTCACTGATAAGTGTATATTAGCCCCAAAGTTCGGAATACCTAAGATTCAATTCATAGACTATATGAAGCCTAAGAAGGAGGAAGACCAAAATTTGGATGCTTCCGTGCTTTTTAGAAGGGTGAACAAAAATACTCACAGGAGGAAATATGGAGACAAAATGTGGAGCAGAGACTGAAGGAAAGGCCATCCAGAGACTGCCCCACCTGGGGAGCCATCTCATAGACAGCCAAACCTCGACCTTATTATGATCCTGGGAAGTTCTTGCTGCTAGAAGCCTGATATGGCTGCCTCCTGAGAGGCTTTGGTAAAGCCTGACAAATACAGAGGTGGAGGCTCACAGCCAACCACTGGACTGAGTTCAGGGGTCCCCAATGGAAGAGATGGAGAAGGGACTGAAGGAGCTGAGGGGGG
>JADRCC010253776.1:0-19787 GCA_019843855.1 Hylomyscus alleni | reverse complement strand
GTACTCCCTCACCCACCCACCCTCTCCCACCCCACCGCTCCAGCATCCCTCTATGCTGGGGCATCAAACCTCCACAGAACCAAGGACTTCTCCTCCCATTGATGACAGACAAGGACATCCTCTGCTATATATGTATCTGGAGCCATGGGTCTCTCCATGTACACTCCATGGTTGGTGGTCTAGTCCCTGTGAGCTCTGAGTGGTCCAGCCAGACTATATTGTTTTTCCTATAGGGTAGCAATGCCCCTCTGATCATCCAGTCCTTCTGCCTGCTCCCCCACTGGAGTCCCTGAGCTCAGTCTGATGGTTGGCTCCAACATCTGCATCTACATTGGTCAGGTGCTGGAAGAACCTTCCAGGGAACTGTTGGTTTTTTTTTTTTTAAATAACAGTTTTATATGTTGATATTACAATATACACTGTGCATAGATCTGGAACAGCTAGCTATCTCTTACATTGCTGTTTTAAATCTGAAATAGCTTCTCGCTATTGTTTTAATAAAACATAAAACAAATCCTAGTCTGATCTAGAAATTCCACTCTTGGTCATTTACTCAAGATAAAGGCATATATTTCCACAAAAAGCCATGCAAAATGTCCACAACCATTCTATTCATTATATCTAAAAAACCTGGCAACAAAATCATGCCCAACAAGAGATACTGGATTTAAAACCAAGTGTTGAATCTCATACTAAAAATTGTATTATCGGTACAGTATCACTGGAATTATCTTTATATTTATGAATATATAATGATATCAACTCTTGTCAAATTAATTTGAAATTATCCAGCAATCATCAACATGTTTAGATTAACTTTTGGTCTTTATTATTTCAATGCTAATTCTCTAAATTTAAGCTTCATTTATAGCTCATAAAGGAATGTCTTTTTTTTAATTCTTTAACTGAGGTTTTTATTCTAGGACCACCAGGGCTTCCTGGAACAAAAGGTATGAATGGTCATCCTGGTAACCCCGGCCTTCCAGGAGAACCTGGTCCTATAGGTAAGTATGAAGAAAGACAGTGTTGCTCTTCTCTAAGACTAAAGCTTTTCATTGTCACATCTGCTCCTGCTGGGAAGAAGAAACACAGTGCTCATTCACTTAGCACTTCATGTTGGACAGGAACTGAATAAATTTCATTTTAAAATTACCAAAATGGATCTCTAGTAGGCATTATTGTCCCAGCTCACGTTTTCTAGGGAGAGTAATTCTCTCTGTGAAGGCCAAATTATAGCAATATTTTTGTTTATTGACTTTTAAAATAATTCCCCTGTCTTGGCCCTTACCTGTGAAGTACCTCATCCATCTTTAATACCTTTCCTCTTGAATATTCTGAAGTTAAACTAAAATGAGTTGTTGTTATTTATGCTCATCATTACCTTGGTTCATTCTTTGTTCTATACGATTTCCTAATTTAGAGGATCATTTCAGAAGCACTTGTTACTTTGGGGTTTGAAATTTTTGTTTGTTTTTAATTATGGGGGGAGGATGTATTGTGCATGGAGGATACATGTGCCAATCTGCTGGAGTCGAACCCAGATCCTGTGGAAGAACTGCAAGTGCTCTTAACAACTGAAACATCTCTTCAGCCCGCTTTGTTACTTTTAGAGAGAATGGTTTGGTGCTTTAATAGGAAGACTGGCAAAGGCTGTGGGAGGAAGCTGAAAGGATCTGAGTGACCTGCAGTGCTTGTTCTTTAGGTGCTGGAGGGCGTCCTGGACCACCAGGACCTCCTGGTGAGAAAGGCAAGCCAGGTCAAGATGGCATTCCTGGACCAGCAGGACAAAAGGGAGAACCAGGTATTATAATTTTTGTCTCTTCGTTTGTTTCATTTTCTTTTGAATTTTCTAATTTCTTCATGGCCTTCTTTGACTGGTCCTTTTCCAGCTACAGTAAAACTCTGTCTTCCTTATAACCTTCCAAGGTCCCACACAGTTCCCTCTTCCTAATTAACTTCTTCCTTGGCATCTTGAAGATAGTAGCTCATGTTTGTTACACAAGTTGCTTTCTGAAGAAAAAGGTTCTTTATATTGTTCACTTCCATTTACAAGAACTGGCCTGGCCATTTTCAAGTGTTTCTTTCATTGTCCAACCTGTACTTTACTTATGTATTTTCATCTAAGTGTACAAAGTATCTCTGAGGCTCATCACATATACAGTGTATGTGCATATGTGTGTGTTTCTTCTTTTCAAAATGACTTCAGATTGACTAAAGGCTATCAGTCTCGGTGGAAAGCACCTTTACCCACTGAGCCATCCTACCAGTTCTGTAGTTTCCTTTCCAGAACAATTGACAAATATTAAGTATACCATGACAACATAAAGAATAATCCTATGCCAATCTCCAAAAAGTTTGTTTTCTACGTGTGAGTGTTTTGCCTTCATGTATGTGTATACACCATGTGCTTGCCTGGTGAACTCAGAGGCCAGAAGAAAGTGTCAGATCCCCTGGAACCAGAGTTATAGATGGCTCTGAGGCACCATGTGGGATTAGGGGAGCTAAACCTCTGCAAGAGCAGCTGAGCTGAAACTCTGGTCCCTATAGTTTCCTTATGTTGAAACTGTTCTATGTTCGAAGTCAGTCTTCTGGGGAAGAACATTAACTTAGTGGCAATGCATGGTCCTAGAATGTGCAAGCCCTAGGTCTGTCCAAGAAGAGTTGGGGAGGACAGAAGAAAATGGATGGAGTGAGAACAGGGTTAAAGAGAGAGGGGACTAAAAAAGTCAATCTTCAGCATGTTTGATATAATATCTAACACTTATTAGAAGAAACCTCAACAATCAGCTATTATCATATATTTGAGCTTTTTTTTTTTTTTTCACCTTAACAGGTCAACCAGGCTTTGGAATCCCGGGACCTCCTGGACTCCCAGGACTTTCTGGTAAACCTTATCAAAACAAGTTATATTTAGCTGTAAAATGTAAATATTCTTCAGTCCATTTATCTTTCTACCTCTACCATTTACTACTATAAAATACATCTGAAATTTTTTTAAAAACATAAAGCTCAACCTACTTTTATGGTAATTCTTATTCCTAGAAAATGGCCTATGTTAGTAAGAAAAGATATCCTTATAGAAAATTCAATAAATAACCTTTCATTCATATCGTAAATACTAAGGACATGGTACAGAAAAGAGAAAATTGCAGGAAACTTAGAAACTTTCATTTGACAAGAAAATTTCTTTCTGCAAAAGCAGTATCAGAGTAACATATGAGCCACTTCTGTAGAAATACATACCAAGAGTAAGAATGTTTCTTGAAAACTCATCTAAAAGCTACACATGATGACATACACCTGAGGGTGAAGCAAGAGGCTTATGTAGTCTATGCCTCCCTGGTCCTGGACTATTCAGAGTTCCCAGGTGAGCGGGGGGCATTATGTGTGGATACATATCTATCTTCCTTCTTTAGTATGTAATCTTAAAATAAGTTCTAAACACTTAACACAAATCTGAATAATTACAGATATTCATGTTGATACCTTGAAATGATTATTGGCAGTTCTATAGAAGCTTTTCTTAAACTAAAATTCTATCTCTGAAAATTTCCAATATCCTTTTCATGAAAGTTTAATATACCACTGTTTTATGGTTCATAAGTATTAGTGTTTTATACTAAAATGTCAAGAACAGTTTGTCTAGATTGTGATTATAAACTTTTAATATCATGGTATGAATATAAAAGCAGCCATTGAATTTCATTAGTCTTAAAATTAGACCCAAGGCTTTGATAGTTGTCTTCATCCATCTTGAACCCATTCTTGAAGATATTTTTGTACATTTTATATTTGGTCTATCTTTTTTCCTCATAACTTCTGGTCATGTTATCATTGCTCTGTGTCCTAATACTAAGGATGCCAGTGTTGTTTCTTCTCCATTGCCAATAATTACTTCTGATGACAGATAAAAGTGTTTAATAAAGAGAATAGATTTCGCAAATGTTTGAAGTAAATTTACACTAATGAATTTCATTAGCTTATCAAGTAGCTTTAGGCTTATAGGTGAGCTTATAATTCAAAATCCAGTACTATTGAATGTATCCCTAATATCACTTTACTTCTACAGGTCAAAAGGGTGATGGAGGATCACCTGGACTTCCAGGAAATCCTGGCCTTCCAGGTTCAAAGGGTGAACCAGGCTTTCAGGGATTCCCTGGTATGCCAGGTCCCCCAGGTCTTCCTGGTTCTCCTGGTCCAGCTTTGGAAGGTCCCAAAGGAATCCCTGGGCCTCAGGGCCCTCCAGGGAGACCAGGTATGATCATGTGTGGTATGAGAAATGCTCTGTTTACACTTCAGTAAACAGTTCATTTTGCTGGCAGGTTATTCAGTCTTTAAGGTTTTAGAATTTGTCACATGAGAACTTCTTTTAAGAAAATAGCTTGGTTCATACCTAGCTTGTTGCAATATCTAGGTTCTTTTCAGTAGTGCTTATATTATTTACCTAAAGTTCATCTTGAATGGAAGAAAGGGAAAATGGTGAGGTTCTGTTAGTATTGTTATTAAAGATAACCTGGCATCAAAGTGCAACCTGCACCTTTTTAATGTCTGCTTCTCAGCATGTCATCACAGAAATCATTCTAGTGATCACCAAATACATGCTTGTGTGCCACATCAGAAGCTGTTGCTATGGTTCCGTCACATGATCAGCAAATGTCACCAGGCACAATAAAAAATTTGATCTCTCGGAACTAGGCAATCACATTTATCTTCAGCATCACAGCATGGTCAAATTGACTCATAATCCCTTCGTACCTCCTGTCTGTCCCTCCTCTTTCCTGTGCTCACTCTTCAGTAGATCACTTTTGCATCCAAGGTTCACGTTCTTGTTTTGTGTCTCGGCTGTGTCATTCCATTCTACTAATTGGGAAATGCTCATTCTCACCCCAGGTTAATGTTGCTGAGCTCAATCACTGTTGATAGCTTATTAGAACATTTGAGGTACTTAATATTTGATTTTTGGGTAACTGAAAACTTTGCCTTTATTATTTTTTAAAGAAGAGAAATTTGAGATAGAAAGAAGCAAAACAATTGTCTTTTCATTGTTCAAAAATTCTTAATTCACTTCTAATGTGTACCATAATACTGAAACATATTTATATTGCAAGAATTGAACTTGATTTTACTAATATGTGCCCTAAAAACATGAATTAAACAGTATAACATACTGAATTCAGGGCATCATTTTCAAAGTCAGGTGTAATGTGATCTGACTTGACTGTTTGTGTAGGGTGTTGCTTTTTCCTTTGTTTACCACTGAAGAAAACCAGAGAAAAAATTCTCAGCCACATTAACTGTTTCACATGCAATATAAAGAACTGAAGCCAGTATCTTGCTTTGTTTGCCTGTCACAATTCAAATAAACCAAACTATTATCCTTTTATATTCTAATTAGCGCTGCAGTTATTTGTAACTAGGAATGGAGCTCTCAGTTGAACATTTCTATAAAAATAATAACAGAAAAGCAGTAGTGACAAATGTGCTTTTGCAATCACTGTTTTTAAAGACTAATCAAGTACTTCAAAGAAGAATACACATCTAATGAATGTTTGATTTCTTGATTTGTTTATAGACTACAGATCTAAAATAAAATGTTAAATCAGTTTCTCTCAGAATTGAATGTTCTGATTTGAGCTCATAACAATAAACATCATAAAAATGATTTTTTTGAACTTTCCAACTATAGTACGTGTACAGTTTTCATTTTAACATTAATGCTAAATAGAGATAGTTTGGTTTATATAAGATGCATGAATATGGACTTCCAGAGAGTTCTGTTATTAAATTCAACTTTAACTTGAGCGTATTTAGTATAATGCTATAGTTTCTTGATGTTTCTAACAGTTTTGATATTTTCCTTTTTGTTAACGATGGCATTGGGCTTTGGTGAACTTCCATCCCTACCCAGGTCCTCCAGGTTAGCTCCTTAACTCCAAAGTAGTAACTGCATGAAATTTGAAGTTTTACCTATGTATTTATGAACTTATATTATATATGTGAATATGCACATATGTGCCTGCATATATATATATATATATATGCATGTGTAATGCTTTCAAGTTTCTAAATATATTTTAAGAGCATATGCCAATTCAGTCTTTAAATGGTGGCCTGGACCTAAGTTGTCAGAAAATTGTAGTGCCAAGTATTTCTCTTGGAATAGTTCCACATTATCCAATTATGGAGATGAACTAAATTAAATACTTCAAAATTCATATTCCTGTGTCATTTTTAATTGAAATTTTATAGTACTCAATTTTGTCAAAGTATACAGTTCCTTTGTTAGAAAGTATTTTTTACTACTGCCTTATAAACTTTTAGTTCAATGAAATTAAACTCATTCCAAAAAGCATTTTAATACTAATAATATGGATTATCAAGTCCTGTATATGATGCAATCCATGATTTGCTAGACAAGCATGTGCACGTGTGTGCACGCATACACACGCATGTGCGTGCACACACACACACACACACACACACACCTCTATAAGGTTTTCAAACAGCTTCACATTTTAACTTGTCACATATTTTCAAGGATTTACACATTTTTTAACTTCTGAGCACATTTTTGTGTCTGTATATGGGCTGCAGGTGCCCACTAATATCAGAAGCATAAAAGACTCACTTGGAACTGACGTCACAAACAGTTGTGAGCTATCTAAAATGGGTGCTGAGAACTGAACTTGGGCCCTTTGCAAGAGCAATGTGTATGTACTCTTAACCACTGAGCCATCTCTCCAGGTCCTTTGTCCCATAATTTTTAAATTGTTTTGCTGTGAAGAACTAAAAAGCATAAAGGAAAAAATATAACTTAATGTAACCAGCATAGATTAAAGGCTCACAATCACATATATGGTCATCACACATGTGGCAAGAAATTATACCAAAGAAAAATTACCAAGAGTTACTCAATGGGGTTGAAAAAAAATCTGTTGCTTTTTAGGTGTTTTTTAATCTATATCTAATCTGATGTAAAGAGTTAACCATAAATATCTCAATATATTTATTATTTTTTCAAGATAAATAGTCCTTTTCTCCTTTGTAGAAATGAAGTAAAATGGGTCAAAGTATAATTCTGAGATATGACTTTTGAAAATGGGGAGACCTTTTTTCATTTTTTATTGGATATTTTCTTATTTATATTTCAAATGTTATCCCCTTTCCCCATCCACCCCTCATGCCATCCTCCCTCCCCCTGCTTCTATGAAGGTGCTCTAACACCCCCCCACCCACTCCTGCCTCCCCACCCTGGCATTCCATTACACTGAGGCACTGAGCCTTCTCAGGACCAAGGGCCTCTCCTCCCATTGATTCCTGACAAGGTAGTCCTCTGCTTCATATGCAACTGGAGCCATGAGTTCCTCCATGTGTACCCCTTGGTTGGTGATTTAGTCTCTGGGAGTGCTGGGGGATCTGGTTGGTTGATATTGTTGTTCTTCCTATGAGTTGCAAGCCCCTTCAGCTCCTTCAGTCCTTTCTCTAATTCCTCCATTGGGGACACTGTGCTCAGTCCAGTGGTTGGCTGCGAGCATCTGCTTATGTATTTGTCAGGCTCTGGCAGAACCTATATTCACCACAGTTTGTAGAGGGGAAATCCATGAATCTCTATGTCAATAGATTCCTTGATTTATTTCTACCATACCAACCCATGCACAGGTAGGTACATTCATTCATGCATACACACACATATGCAAAATGTTTTATGCATAAGAATTTATTAGGAAAAATTTAAAGATGCAAGCTCTGAAGATAAATCTTATCAAGACAACTATAGTAGAGGAGACCCCATTATAACAGCGAAGAGGAACTAAGCTCAGCTCCAAATATAACAGAAACAAAGACTTCCAGGGACCAAAGGAGAGAGTTATTGACTGAAACTTACTAAGAGATACTTAAAAGCAAGAGGAGTCTTAAACTGACTTCATCTGATTCTCCCTAAAGGCAGGCCAAAGATTTAGACATCTGAGTGAGCGGTGAGGAACTTGGTCAGATGCTAATACTGGAGAGTTAGAGGTTGAAAGGTACTGAACTGATTTGGTTGGATTTTTCCTGTAACTGGGCCTGGCATGCAAAAAAAAGGGAGGGGGATGCTAGAGTGAGACCTAGCAAGAAGTCTCACAGATTCTGGTTTAATCAAAGAGGGGGTCATTTTTTCACAGAGGAACACTGAGACCCCAAATTATTGAGAATGTGGCCTAAAGTCATGTGTACTGTTAGGGACTGACTAGGGACTCCCCAGTACTCAGATAAGTGTCTCTTCTACTAGTAGCACCCTACAATTCTTGCACAAAGTCTTGATGAACTCTGGAATAAGTTCATGGAGCAAAACTGCTTTTATCATGTTAGGAGTCTTTTTTAAAAAATATTTATGTATTTATTTTATATGTATGAGTACACCATTGCTCTCTTCAGACACACAAGAAGAGGACATCAGATTCCATTACAGATGGCTGTGAGCAGTCAGTGCTTTTAACCACTGAGCCATCTCTCCAGCCCATGTTGGGAGTCTTTTTGTTTGTTTGTTTTGTTTTTTGTTTTTTGTTTGTTTTTTGGGTTTTTTTTTAGATATTTTCTTTATTTACATGTCATATGATTTCTCCTTTCCCAGTTTCACCTCCCAAAAACAAACAAATGAACAAACAAAAACAACAAGAACAAACCCCTGTTGCCTCCCCCCTCCCCATTCCTGCCAACCCACCCTCTCCTACTTATTTGGCCCTGTCATTCCCCTACACTGGGGCACAAAACCTTCACAGGGCCAAGGGCCTCTCCTCCCATTGATGATCAACTTTGCAATCCTCTACTATACACATGCTGCCAGAACAATCAGTTCCACCATGTATAGTCCTTGGTTGGTGGTTGAGTCCCTGGGAGCTCTGAGGGCACTAGTTAGTTCATATTGTTGTTCATCCTAAGGGGCTGCAAACCCTTCAGCTCCTTTGGTTATTTCTCTAACTCCTTAACTGGGGACCCTGTACTCAGTCCAATGGATGGCTGTGAGCCTCTACTTCTGTATTAGTCAGGTACTGTCAGAGCCTCTCAGGAGATAGCTATATCAGGCTGACTTGTCCTTCCTTCAGTCTCTGCTCCATAGTTAGTCTCTGCAACTCCTTGCGTAGGTATTTTGGTTCCCCTTTTAAGAAGGAATGAAATGTCCAGAGTCTTATAGCTAGCTAGATCTTAGATTTAGTTTTCCATCCTCCTTCTCCTCCTCCTTCTCCTTCTCCTTCTCCTCATACTCCTCCTCATTCTCCTCATACTCCTCCTCTTCATACTCCTCACCCTCCTCATACTCCTACTCCTCATACTCCTCCCCATACTCCTTCTCACTGTCCTTGTCTTCCTATTCTTCCTCCTCCTTTTCCTCCTCTCCTCCTCCTTTTCCTTCTCCTTTTGTTACTTCACATCTCCTTCAATCCCTAATAACATCATCTTACATTCTTCCTAAGGGGATGCCCTCAAGTAGATTAAGACAGTAAAAGTGATTTAACTATCAACAAGATAAAGACAAGATTAGGGGGTACTTTGAAGCAATTTTCACTGTTATTCTGTCTAACTTTCCTAGAATTCTGCTGCCTTGATCACTGCTAGACTGGACTGCTAGCTAGGTTTTTGTTTTTTGGTTTTTTTTTTTCAATACTAGAATATATTTGAAGAAGAAAAAGAAAAGCAGCCCCAATACTTTTAAAACCAATTTAACAACTTCCCATTTGTTAAACAAACAATCAAATTGTCATTATTGAAATGTAGCATCTGTGATATTTACAATAGGTGAAGAAAGCAACTTTGAGTGGAAATTAGAATTAAAATGTAACAGTTGACTCTATAACCTACCTACCTTCAGTTTCTTTTTCAGTTAAATTTAAGTACATAATTTGAAAAATAGTAAATTGAGGCCTCATACATAAACTTGACTTGGCATATAGCTCATTAATATGTAACTCTTTAGAAATTAAACTCTTAGAAATTTTGCTATGATATGGTGTAAAGTTTCCCGTGCTCATGAATCATTAAAATGTCTCATATAAATAAGATATCTTTCTGAATATTCTTATTTTTGAGTTATTCTAAAGCTAATATTCATATAACATATTTTCACACCAGGCAGTGGTGGTGCACGCATTTTATCTCAGTACTTGGGAGGCAGAGGCAGGTAGATTTCTGAGTTCGAGACCAGCTTGGTCTACAGAGTGAGTTCCAGGACAGCCAGGGCTACACAGAGAAACCCTGTCTCAAAAAAACAAAAAACAAAACAAAACATATTTTCACTCTGAATTATGCTACTAGCAATTCTAATCTAGCTAGTTGAGTGTCCAGACTATAAGTCGTTGGCTAATTTGTTGTTTGTGGTTTGGAGACTATTTACATAAACTGAAATCTATTATTCTAAGTTTCCAATTCTCACATGTTCCTAAATTTTGGGTTTTAATCATCATTATGTTCTTTTAGCATCTAACACATAGCAGACAGTCGTTCTATATTTCGAAACTTGACTTTGATCCTTGTATAATAAACATGCAAGTCAGGACAGTATAGATGGCACTCTTTTTCATTACGTTTAGAGAGATTGAATTGTCCACCATCATGTAGTTACAAAGAAACAGGGTCACAAGGAAGTCCCAAGGTCTTTTAGCACTTGATGCTCAATGACCTAGCACCATTTATTCTCTTTAAAATTCAATGTTTATAAATCATAGCAAGAATTCTAAGAAAAGAGAAATTGTGTTTAGAGTTAATTGATACTAACCAAAGAATATTCTACTTGTAGAATTTAATATTGTTACAAAATACTCCTCCTTCAAATGGTGAATACTCTGATAATACATGTATTGAATAATACTTTTTTAAAAAGTTGTTGTAATACTTAAAATGGGTTGGGGTAGGATAATGCATGCCACAATATTTTTAAAGTACCCCTTTACTAATAGTCTTCATATAATTGGAAAATTGGGATATTTATTTTTATGTTCAATGGCTGTTCATGCTTAAGTATTTATAACAAATACTAATAAAAGATAGGCTCCTGATTTATTATGAAAAATTAAAATATGACTTTATAAAAGGTATTTGAATATAGGAAACAAAAACAAAAGTGGTAGTGGCATTATTTTTCCATTGAATCACAGGTGGGTTAATTATATTTTTGCCTGTGAGGTTTAGAAAGTTGACTGTTCCTATCATACTGGTTCACTCTGAACATCAAAATACATTTTTACTCCATGTTTGTATCAAAGGATAGCAGAGGTTTAAATATTTGTTCACAGTTCCTTTATTAAAGAAAATGAAGGCTTTTGGTGAAATGGTACTATAGCTAATGTTTAGAAATGCCCAGTAGTAATGTTAACATAGTCTCTTAAATAGATCTTCCCTCCCATTAATGGCCAACAGCTTATTCTCTAGAATAAGCTCTATTTTAAAAATATTTAGTTCTCTATATTTCTGGATGGATCTATTTGCCTATTGATTGTGCTGTAGGTATAAGAAATGCTTACAAAGAGAATTATTGTTCAACTTGATCTATAATGTGAACCAGTTCTAACTCATAATCTTATTTTATACTGTGTGATGTCTGATACTGCTAACAACGATCTTTGGGCTTTGGTGAACTCTGATCTTCCCAGGTTTTCAAGGTTAGACTCTTCACTGGTCAGTTTTCTCTTTTATTAAATGCTTTATATGTGTGATAAGAGAAATGCACTTTATTATTGTGATTCATAAGTTATTGAAAAGTGATGTTATCCTCAAATACAACCCTATTGGGTTTTTGACATTTTTAACTTATTTATATTTGATAAAATATCAGATTTTTGTGGTCTGATTGTTTTTAATCAATACTTTTATATAAATACCTGGTAAAACTTAAATAGCCAAACAAACACTTTTAGAGTGTAAACTGTATTAAGATATTTAGTTAAGCAAGCATCTAGATAATTTCTAATCTCTGCATATGGATTTTATTTTCTTGAAATTTTTTTGCCCACAATTGCCCTAAGCTGTGTGATCAAAGCCATTTTCAATACCAGAGGAAAGGCACTATTACAGTTAAAATCAAACTATGTTTTTACTAAAATACTAATTTAATTTTTGGAGACAGTGAAAATAGTGTGTCTGAGATGACATAAAATTCCCAGTATTTCCTTTTAGTTGATAATAGAGCAGGGCCTTTTCTTCAAATGATGCATGGTTCTGGAAACTCCAAATGGAGAATGATGACATGCAAAGTTTCATTTTTCCCCATCTTATATCTTCCCTCATCATTGTCATTGAGTTGGTTCAGAGACTATTCAGTTTTAGCTTTATCAGCCTAAATTGCTACCAGACTTCTAGCCTAAATTGGTCAAATTATGAAGTTTATTTAGAAAACCTTATTCTAGTGTATTTGAGCTAAGCAGCTGTGGTTTTGTTTTTTTTTTTCAAGTACAAAGTAACCCCAAACCTTTCTTTACAATTGCAAAAGGAATTTTTTGTGATTCTGATGTCTATTTGCCGAGCTAAGGTGATTGTACGATTTAAGTTTTCTAAATGTCAAAATTAATTGCTGTATTATCATGAACTTGCTTTTTCATTGTCATAATCAGATAATTACCACACTATAAAACCACTTAACAATTCTTTAAACATTAAAAATATCATAAGATCCATTTTATCTTTAATTTTACTACTAATAATTAATAGGAATCATAACTATAAAAACACCAACATTTCATGGTAGGCACTGAACTAAGTACATTTTACCTGCTATTTCACTTAGTCTTTCCAACCAGGTAAAAGCAAAGAAGAAATTGAAACCAAAAAGACTAATAATCTTCTTACGGTCACAGAGTTAAAATCCCTGATGAAGTTGAGATTTGAACCCAACATTCTAATTCCAGTACCCAGTGCTTCTAATCTCTGTGATATTCTGTCTTGCTGGTGTATTTTCATTGATTTAGAGTAATGAAAATTAGGGATGGTCATTAAAGATTGATTGAGTTTAATCTCATGTCGAAAATAAGACCCTTTATCTACTCATAAACACCCCACTTTTAAATTCCTATGTGTATAGATTAGGTAGGATTATTTTAAAATTGGGCCTACATAAAACACCTTTTTCCATAGGCGAGAAGATATATGTGCTAGCTTAACTGGGGCTTTGAAATTATTTTCTTAAGACAAAAATAAATAGCCTCAGCCTCAGCCACTAAGCGCTCTACAAACACAACATTTTTCCCCTACCTTCTTCCAAAAGGCTTGCCCAGTGCTAAAGCCAGATGGTTGCTTAAGGGAACTACTATTTTTATTTAGAATGTTATGTACAAATTTTTAAAAACCCATGAAAATATTTTGAAATAAATTTTATATATACTATACTGAAACAATAAATATATGGCATTTAAAACAGATCCCATGTGCCAAACACATCCATAGAACTTAAAGTTAGTGTGCTTAGCTGTTTTAACGGCTCAGTAAGTCAGTGCTCAGATGTTAGATGTTTGCCAAGCATACCTGAGGCCTCATGCTTGACCCACACGATACAAAAAATTGCATCGTAGTAAATGATAAATGAATATATCTTCTTATAAATAAAGCAGTTGTTGTACTGAAAATCTATCCCAGAACTTAGTCAAATGCTACATCCTCATCCCTAAGTAATTCAATGTTAATCTCAGTAAGAGGATGGCTTGGATTCCTGATTGCTCTCCAAGTCATTCTCTAAGTGTTGGTCATGTGGCCAGTAGCGCTAAGTACTAAAGGACGTATTCTTGGGCATCCTTCCCAAAGATACTGGAATCAATACTCCAGGATGTGACCCAGGAAACTGTTTTGACATCTCCCTTCCCACAGAAGCATACTGCAATTTGAGACTACTGCTATCTTAGGTCTCATTTCAATTTGAGTCGAACACTTTAACATGGATTCCAGAAGCAAACATCATATCCAGAGTTGATTTAGATCGGAGTTTACTATGTTTAATAGAAAATAAAATACAAAAGTGTGGGGAGATGTTGCTGAATTGGTAGACTACTTGGCTAATATGCCTGAATCCCCAGGATGGCATAAGCTAGATGTTGTGGTACATCCCTGTAATCCTAGCACTTGGGAGGTAGGGCAGGCATATCAGAAGTTCAAGGTCATTTTTCTGCAATAATAAGTTTAATAACAACCTGAAATACATGAGGCACTGTTCCAGAAAAAAATATAAACCTAAAGGGTCTACAAACCAGCATTAATAACAAAACATCTACATTTACTCAGTCAGCACCTGTGTATTTTATCCGACAAACTAACACAAAGATGACTGATATTTTTAAAACCTGGAATACTATACTTACACATGGCCATTTGTTGTGTATTACCAAGGTCCACCAGGTACAGAAGGTCCTCGTGGTCCCCCTGGAAATGGAGGTATTAAAGGAGAGAGGGGAAATCCAGGCCCACCTGGGCAACCAGGCTTACCTGGTTTGAAAGGAGATCAAGGACCACCAGGACTCCCGGTAAGAAATGAGACTAGACATTTAATGCTAGAATAGTGTGGGTGACAGCTTTCAAAATGACAATTCTGAGCTGCACATGGCTGCTCATACATGGTTCACTGGTGAAGTAAAAAGAAAATAGAAGGCAAGGTTTCTAGTCTTCCCACTAAATTGCCTTTGCTGTTTTATACTAAAAGAGTTTTGGTGAGAGCAAACCTTTGAAAAGGAAACTTACATATACACATCAGTACATTGTATTTTGGATGAATACACCCATAGGAAAGTAATTATGATGAGTAGCAATAGTTTAGACTTTGAAATTAGCATCAGGGTCAGGTTTCAGTTGCACTATTTTCCTAAGTTTCTCTCTTATATAACCACGGTGCAGTTATCAACTTTGCAAAATTGAACAGAAATCAACTATTTTAATTTCTACTGTTTCTATTCTGATTTTATCAGCTGGTTTAGTAATATACATTTTAGAATTACATCCTGTAGCAAGGTATCCGGACCAAATCATGTATTCCATTTAACTGCTGTGTCTCTTTATTATATAATATGAAATAGTTCCTTAGCATTTTTTCTTTAATGACTTTAAAAAGTGTAGCCTCTCCTCACTTTAAAAATATAGCAGAGGGGGAGGGGGAGGGAACAGGGTTTTGTTTTTTGTTTTTTATTTTAAGTTTTTATTTTTTTCAGAGGGGAAACTGGGAAAGGAGATGCCATATGACATATAAATAAAGAAAATATCTAATAAAAAAAGAAAAAAAAATGTAGCAGAGGATTGCCTTATCTGGCATCACTGGGAGGGGACCCTTTTGGTCCAGTGGAGACTTGATGACCCAATGTAGGGGAATAGCAGGCCACTGAGGCAAGAGTGGATGGGCAAGTGGGGGAGTACCCTTATTGAGGCAGGGGAGGAAGAGGGGATGGGGTATTGTGGAGGGGAAACTAGGAAAGGAGGTAATATTTGAAATGTAAATAAATAAAATAACCAATAAAAATAGATAAAACCTTCTTTTGTCTAATTTGTCATTTTAATCAAATTCAGGTTGTATATCCTTAGCTAGAATACTCCAAGAGTGACAAAAATATCATCCTCATCAAGATTTCTCCATAAATTTAGCATATATTAAAGACTTTTAAATGGAAAATTTCTATTGGGTTAATGACAAAATGGTGACTTTGTAAACTTGGTACTATCTCCACATGTACCATTTAGTTCTACTATAGGCAAGAGATGTCCCTTCTACTCTCTGCAGTCACATATTTATTATGAATATGAGCTCATGTTTTTTTCCCAGTGATTTATAAACTTTGAGGCTGTCATTGCTTATTTTGATATTCTCATTGTTCCAGATTTGATAGCCATATTGATCTGGATCCAATTACATTCTGACATGCTTCTAAAACTGCTTTTTTCTTTGACACTTTCTTATATTTTGACATAAAAATACATTCTCACCTTAGGCCTTTTTCAGTCCTACTATTAAAAACTTCATAGCCCTACAGTTAGTGTAGTACAGTACCCTCTTCAATCATCTTGACATTATATGTTCTTCCTTTTAGATTCTTAAGCTATTCTCTCTCTCTTCCTCCCTCTCTCCCTCTCTCTTTCTCTCATTTTTGTTGCTTTCTATACTATCAGTGGCTCCTCAACCTAACTATAGTCCCTAGATTATATTTGCCAAGTCTTGCAGACTTTATCATTTCTACATCTATCACTCCAGACTTAGAATACAAAGAAAGTGCTTTTTAATAACCATTACTTACTGAATACTCTACATCATCAATTTTCTAAGCATTTAACAAGAACTTTGTCATTTGATCCTTCCCACCACTCCATAAAGTAGACATATTACTATTTTCTCCATACTGCTGAGGGGAAACCAAGGGTGAAAGGTTAAATATTTAAAAGTCACAGATAAAAAGTGAGTGAGAAATTAAATCCTTCCAGTTCAACTGGAAAAAGAGCCCTCTAAGCCACTGTGCAATAGAATCTTTATTCCCCCTTCTCTACTCCATCCTAGATATGATTCTAACACCAATGACTTTTATTTATTTAGGGCAACCCTGGTCGGCCAGGTCTTAATGGAATGAAAGGAGATCCTGGTCTCCCTGGTGTTCCAGGATTCCCAGGTATTTAAAAGAATGGTTTAAGATTTTCCTTTATATTTTTAAGTATTTTTATTTACATTCCATATTCAATATATTATCATATGCACCTCTACTACTTTCCACCAGCTCACTGCATGTCTCTCTCCCAACTTCATGTTCTCTTTTTTAATTACTACTACTACTATAGATACAGTAGTAGTAGTAGTAGTAGTAGTAGTAGTAGTAGTAGTTGTTGTTGTTGTTGTTGTTGTACTAAACAATCCCCTAAGTTCAACTAGTGCTGACCACATTAAGTTCCTTTGGAAAAACCTGTTTTTTATTTTGTTTTGTTTGTCTTATTTTCCTACATAAGGCTGTCTTGTTGCATATTTACGCAGTTTTATTTGATATATCATCTTTTAGGAATGAAAGGACCCATTGGAGTACCAGGCTCAACTGGCCCTGATGGGGAACCAGGTCTTATTGGGCCCCCAGGTAAGAATTTGTCTTCTTCTAAGGCTGTTTAGGCCTGATACTTAGAAAAATGAAAGACTTTTTTTTTGTTCTTTATTTTACACTCCATATTTTATTCCCCCACTTGTTCTCCCTCCTACTGCTCCACATCCCATATCTCCTCCTCACCCCGCACCCCACCTAATCTCCAAACTCCCTGGGGCCTCCAGTCTCTTGAAGGTTAGGTACATCATCTCTGAATGAACCCAGACTCTACAGTCCTGTACTGTATGTGTGTTGGGGGCCTTATATCAGCTGGTGTATGTTGCCTGTTTGGTGGTCCAGTTTTTAAATGATCTTGGGGGGTACAGATTAATTGAGACTGCTGGTCGTCCTACAGGGTCATCCTCCTCCTCAGCTTCTTTCATCCTTCCCTAATTCAACCACAGGGGTCAGCTGCTTCTGTCCATTGGTTTGATGTAAATATCTGCATCTGACTCTTTCAGCTGCTTGTTGGGTCTTTTGGAGGACAGTCATGATAGGTCCCTTTTTGTGAGCACTCTATACCCTCAGTAATAGTGTGAGGCCTTGGGACCTCTCCCTGAGCTGGATCCCACTTTGGGCCTGTCACTGGACCTTCTTTTCTTCAGGCTTCTCTCCATTTCTATCCCTGTAATTCTTTCAGACAGGAACAATTTTGGGTCAGAGTTGTGACTGTGGGATGGCAACCCCATCCCTCACTTGATGCCCTGTCTTCCTGCTGGAGGTGGGCTCTATAAGTTCCCTAGCCCTACTGTCAGGCATTTCATCTAAGGTCCCTCCCTTTGATTCTTGAGAGTCTCTCACCTCCCAGGTCTCTGGTGCATTATGGAGTGTCCCCCCCAGCCTCCTATCTCCCGAGATTGCCTGTTTCCATTCTTTCTGCTGGTTCTTAGGGCTTCAGTCCTTTTCCCTCACCCAACACCAGATCAGTTTCCCCTCTTCCCCTCACTCCCCCCTCCCCCATACACTTTCCCTCCCAGGTCCCTCTCTCCCTCCCCACTTATGAGTGCTTTCTTTTCCCTCCCTTTGATTCTCCCTCCCAAGTAAGACTGAGGCATCCTCACTTGGGTACTTCAGCTTGTTGAACTTTTTGCGTTTTGTGAACTGTATCTTGTTGTTTTTTTTTTTTTTTTTCTAATATCTACTTATTAGTGAGTACATATCATGCACCTTCTTTTGGGTCTGAGTTACCTCACTCAGGATGATATTTTCTAGTTCCATTCATTTGCCTGCAAAACTCAGGATGTCCTCGTTCTTAATAGCTGAGTAGTATTCCATTGTGTAAATGAACATTTTCTTTTAAAAAAAAAGATTTATTTATGTATATGAATACACTATTGCTTTCTTCAGACACTCCAGAAGAGTTTATCAGGTCCCATTACAGATGGTTGTGAGTCACCATGTGGTTGCTGGGAATTGAACTCAGGACCTTTGGAAGACCAGCCAGTGCTATTAACCTCTCAGCTATCTCTCCAGCCTCCCACATTCTCTGTATACATTCTTCAGTCATAGGACATCTAAGTTGTTTCCAGCTTCTGGCTATCACAAACAAGGCCACTATGATCATAGTAGAACACATGCCCCTGTGGCATGATGGGGCATCTTTTGGGTATATTACCAAGAGTGGTATAGCTGGGTCTTCATGAAAGATTTTTTTTAAAGTATTCATTCTGTCTTTCCACATTACCAACATAATTTTCTTATCAATATCATTGCCTAGTTTCTTAAACTCTTTATTTAGTTCTATTGTTCTGATAGCCACTTTATTAATTTAAGATGGGAGTGCCTATCCCATCCAACAGTAGGAAAGCTAGCCAGCAAGAATGGAGCTACCAGATCAGGCCTAGCTTGATTTCTCTGAATTCTTTAACTCGAGTCTGTGGTGCTTCAGCCATAGAGCCTTACCATCAAGTTTTGGGTAACCAAGAGCCTGTAATGTTTGGGGGTAGTCTATGGTAATTCACTGTACCATAACTTCAAAAGAAATAACTCATTCCCTGCACTGGACTTTTCATTTGTTAGCCTGTAGTATCTACTAGAGGTATTGTTGCTCTGGTATTGAGTAACTACATTTTAACTACTGTGTGTGTGTGTGTGTGTGTGTGTGTGTGTGTGTGTGTGTGTGAATTTCTGCAATAGTAGGTGGCTTAGTCAGGGTTTCTATTCCTGCACAAACATCATGACCAAGAAGCAAATTGAGGAAGAAAGGGTTTATTTAGCTTACTAACAGTTGTTATCACCAAAGGAAGTCAGGACTGGAACTCAAGCAGGTCAGGAAGCAGGAGCTGATGCACAGGCCATGGAGGGATGTTCCTTGCTGGCTTGCTTCTCCTGGCTTGCTCAGCCTGCTCTGTTATAGAACTCAAGACTTCCAGCCCAGGGATGGCACCACCCACAAGGGGCCCTACCCCCTTGATCACTAATTGAGAAAATGTCCTACAGCTGGATCTCATGGAGACATTTCCCCAACTGAAGCTCCCTTCTCTGTGATAACTCCAGCCTGTGTCAAGTTGACACACAAAACCAGCCAGTACAATTGACCCCTTGTCAACTTGACACACAAACACATCACTATTAAGCCTCAACCCTTATGTTCTTATTCATCCCCAAGATCTAAAGTCCCACAGTTTTTACATATTAAAAGTTCAATCAACTTAAAATGTCTAATATCTTTTAAAATTCAAAGTCTCTTAACTGTGGGACTTTAGATCTTGGGGATGAATAAGAACATAAGGGTTG